>VZTU01019114.1:4669-18761 GCA_013400835.1 Zapornia atra
GGCGTGACCCGCGCCGGTGGCGACACTAAAGAGGGCGGAACCGCAGTAAAAGAACCCGCCGCCTGTCTGTGACACCGGCGTGCCGCACAACGTTCGTTTGGTCGCTTACCGCAGTGTGTGTGTGTGTGCCTGTGTGTCTGTAGCTGTTCCAGTAACGGCATGGGACAGAACCTCAAGGTGTGTGTGTTTGTTGCTGAATTCACCACTATGCATTTTTATCTTTAGCAAAACTAATACGATCTGCAAGAAGTGTGCCCAGAACGTGAAGCAGTTTGGAACGGTGAGTAGGCTCCTGCTTCCCGATACCTAAGTTAAAAGCTCATTCATGTTTTTAACTTTTACAACGTTCTCTTGCAGCTGAACTTAGTTCTTTTTTTTTTTTTTTTTTCGGTGGGGGGGAAATAAAAATCTCAACTTTCAGCAAGGTGATGGAAATTGCTGGCAGCTCTCAACTTCCTTCCTGGCGTACAGTTTCTTTTTTCAGATTGAAATCCATTGTGATGGTATCTAGCTTTAACAGTTGCTCCTAGCCGCAGTACAGCTGCTCGTAACAAAACCAACGGTGCTGTGCTTTATGCACACGAAGTCACCCTCGGCGTGTTCTCCTAAGCCCAGGCTGGAGGGCAGAAAGGCCGTTAGCTGCCTGTGGTTTTAATGAGAAATGAGAAAATCTCATCGTGCCATGTGTCTTATATTTTGTCAGTCTCAAAGAACGTAGATGCGCGTTAATCGCATGAAGCTCTTTATGTAGAAGAGACACTTCTGTTGCAAGTATCTGCGTGCATCTTTGTGTTTTCTCATCTTGAACTCCAGCTTCAGTTCTGTTAGAAAGCTTTGTTTCTTCAGCATGTGAGTAGGCACGCTGCACCCGAGTGCCCGGCAGGTAGTAGCTTGTAGACAGTGTTGAGATAATCTTGTGGAACAAAAGCAAGTAGCTTCTGTACCCTTGACATAAATCATCTTAGATGAAATTCAGCTTCTTTGAGAAATGTAGCAGCTCTTGGTATGTAGTCAGGCATCTTGTGAGCCTAGATGTAAACTGAGCGAAGAACATTCTTTCAGAAGCTTAAAATGTGGCAAAAAGAACTGAAAGACAGACCTGACTGTGTTTTTTGTCAGTACTTCGTTAAAGCAAACAAACAGGCAAATAAAAGGAACTACATTGTGTGATTCTGTGAAGATAATCAGTCGTTTCTAACCTGACAGCAGTGTTATCTTCCAGACACGTGTGCTCCTAGTTGAGTGTATGGTATAAAAGTTGATGACCAGGCTTGGTGGTACTTGAGGGTTTTGCTTTGTTTAATTTTGTTTTTAAACTTGCCTGCAGAATCTCAGGGGTGAGGATGCTAATCTTAGAGCAGCAGAGTTATCAAATGACCAAGTAATTAGGGTTGTTTTCAGAAACTTCTAGTCTAAAAAAGGATGACTATTTTTCTCAAGTGTTTTTTTTTAAAAGTATTTTCTTTAATAATATAGTAAAACAGAGAGAAAGTGCCATCGTCTATGAAAAAAAACCCCAACCAACAAGAGGTGAACAATAACGTTGGATGTGTTTCTTTTGCTGAATCTGTACCTGGATTTCATGAGAAGTCGAGACTGGTTTTGACCATTGAAGGGGAATCATTTTAGGAGACTTTAGTACTGAAGATAGAAGTGGTAGGAAAAAGGTGCTTTAAGATGCGTTATATGAAGCCACAGTAGCTTAGAAGCATTGTTATGTCATTTAAAATACCCATTTACACTACAGAAACTAAATGTGTTAACTTCAGCCCAACTTCCCTTGTTTTTCAGCCCAAGCCTTGTCAGTATTGTAACATTATTGCAGCGTTTATTGGCACAAAATGTCAGCGTTGCACCAACTCGGAGAAGAAGTACGGCCCGCCTCAGACATGTGAACAGTGCAAACAGCAGTGTGCTTTCGATCGAAAAGAGGAGGGAAGGAGGAAGGTAAGCGTTGCTGCACAGCAGTAGTGGCTTAGGCTGACAGCAGTGTTCTGTCTCCGTGAGAGAAAGATTAACAGGGATGTGACTTAGGTTTGCTAATATTGGATTAAATTCACTGTGCTTTACAATGGTTGAGTTAAATTTTGCAACTTGCAGTCGCTACATTAGCTACAGAGCTAGCTTTTGATTAAATCACTCTTATTAAAAATAAGTTTAACTGTAAGCTGACAGTCGTAGCTGGGGAGCAGAGGTTAAACAGCTGACGTAGTTCCTGGTGCTTTGATTTTATGTCCTATTTCCTCATCCGTTGGACCTTACGTATATCTGTAACTGGAATCTGTCGGTTTACTGCTTCCGATTTGCCTGCCTTGCCTTAAAGTACAGCACCAGAGAGGTAGACTGCTCTGAGCAGCCCTTTGTGTTCTGTTTTCCTAAATAGCTTTGGTGAGTGCCACTTTCTCATTCCAGAAGGTGCTGAGGAAATGACCTCAGAAGCCTCTTGCCTGAACCCAAGAATAATGCTGTTTTTAGAGAAGAATTTACTTGGTACAAGTAACACGTTGGCTGGACATCTTGATTCTCCCTGGAATACGATGGGTTGAGAGAGGGTACATGGTGTCTAAACTAAAAATGATTTGTCCCTTTAAAAAGTTATTGTCACTCCTGTGATATAGAGTGAGTCTGACATTTGCTAAGACTGCTTTCTAGTGTAACTTCAAGTGACACAAAAGAAATGGAATAAGATTCACTTTACTAAAAACACACTTACCTTGGAGAGATTGTAGTGCTGTTTCATACCAAAGAGATGTCTGGAATTTTCCCAGAGATAACAGATGAAGTGAAACAAATTTTTCTCACAAATATTGAAGTACATCTTTCTAGTGCAAGTATACTTGGAAAAAAAAAACCAACCCTGCTGTGAATTATTTCCCAAAAGGTTGATGGAAAGTTGTTGTGTTGGCTCTGCACACTGTCCTACAAGAGAGTGCTACAGAAGACAAAAGAACAGAGGAAGAGCCTAGGATCTTCGCATTCTAACTCCTCATCCTCATCTCTTACTGAGAAAGACCAGCATCATTCAAAACACCACCACCATCACCACCATCATCACCGTCACAGCAGCAGTCATCATAAGTAAGTATCTCAACAGTCAAAATAGCTGTTGGTACCTCTTCCTTTCCTGGGTTCTGTTGGTACCGAGATTGAGTCAAAGGAAGTAAGAACCACTGTTTAAAACACGGCATCAGCAACGGTAGCAGAATGTTGTTCTCCCATTGCCTGTCCAAGTCCTTGTGTTCTTACAGTTTGGATGAAGGGAGGTCAGCAAAAAGCAGAAGTTCTTGGTGGTCATCAGGCTCATCCATGTTCAAATTAATAGCAAGTCTAGAAAAGAAACCTGCAGAATGGCTATGGAAGCAAGTTACTCAGGGGTAAACTTGAACTCAGCTTCCTAAGCAGTAACTGCTATTTCCTATGGGTTAAAGGGATGTGGGAGCAGTGACCACAGGACAACCTCAACCCTCAGAATCCTCACCCTAGCTTACTTCACTCTGATTTGTCTGTGCCTGCTTACATGCAGTTCAATGGAGAAGCAGAAGCAAGGGTGTGGGTTCACCATCAGTCTAGGACCAGTTTGTATCTCTCTGCTAGTTTTTATAGTCAAATCTGGCTAGAATTGGCAGCCTGGGCACAGCAGTCATACAGACACAGGAAAATAAAGCTCTCAGTTCAGTTTCTGGGACCTCAGTCACATTTCACACAGTTTTGTTCCATCTTTTGTAACTTTCTCAGCGTGCCATCTGCGGCCATGGCATGTGCAACTTGCCAACCTTAACGAACATACCCTGTTTATTTAGGCATCAATCACAGAGTTGATGTGGTTTTTCTATGCCAGTAAAATAGTAGTCATGATTCTTACTGTCATTGGCTTGTGGCAGCATAACTTTAGAACTACTTACTTTATTTTTGTGTTGGGTAGTAAATCCTACAGCAGCAGTGGTAAGGACCCTGTCCCCAGACACACAAACCCTTTCACTCTAAGCTTCACTTTTCTGATATTTATAATTTTCCAATTTGGCTGAAACTTGCATTGCTAAGTGCTACTTAGATAGAAGCAAAATAAGTCAGAATGATATTGGGAATGAGGAGAAGAGAAATGCACATATTGTCACTCAAAGAGAAAAACAAGGTTTTTAGGAATTTTGAAGAAGAAAATTATTCTTGTCATGCAGGGAGTTATTGTACTTTGCTGTGCTGCTGCAAATTGAGTTGCAACAAGCTAAATCTAATTGAATGCATATGGCAGAGATATAGGAAGGATTAAGTAAAAACAAGCTAGCTCTTTACTGCAGAATAGAGCTTCTAATACACTTGGGAGTTTAAAAAATGTTTATATCTCTATACAAATCACAGTGCTCCTGTTTGGTCACCCTTTCTCTGTCGGCTGCCACGGGCCTATTGCTTCTGGTCCAATAAATAGAATTAATTACCCATTTCAATTATTGTTAAGATGAGACAATAGAGGCAATGAAGTACAAATACAATTCAGGAGCTATTTCATTGAGTGCCATCTTCTACATTCTACCATTCCTACATCAATGGCAATTATTAGTTGCTTTTGAAATTATTGAATCCAAACCTTCAGACCTCAATAGCAGATACTTTCAGAAATCCAAAACTTAACTTTGCCCTTATGCCACCACATATGCACCACTACAGGCAGTGTTCTCATTGCAGCGTGGGACTCTTAGAACACTGCTTTAGACCAGCTTGCCGAGCAAAAGATTAGCAATATAAAGTTCTCAGGAACTGGGGAGATACTAGCAAAAGGTTTAGCCATCAGTCTGGAAGTCTACCCCTTGTGTCTTTAAATAGTGTAAATGTTTAGCCAAGAACTATTTTGATAGCGTCCTGATATAGTGAAGAGTGATCATGCACGTGACAGATAATAAGCTGTCCAACTGAAAACTCGTAACTGTTAACTTTGCTTGTTATAAAAACAGAAGGGGGGGGGTGTGGATTTTTCTCAAGTGCAGATACCATTCACATGAAATTGGAAATGATGGCATGTTTGGTCCGTTACCAAATACATTTCACATATTTCAGAATCAGCAGTCTGAGTCCAGAACAAGATCAGGGACTATGGAAACAGAGGTAAATATGATACTATTTGCTAATTTCCTTTTAATTTATGTCTCCGTTTTTGTTTAAAGGACATTTTTCTTGCATATCTGGCTAGTCTCTAGCATTCCAGCTAGGAGCATGAGTTAGTTATTTTACATGTACCAAATGGTGATACTAGTTATATAGTATGAGGCTTTAGGTTTACGTTTTGTTTGATTTCAGCCATAAATCCTCTGCAGCTATTCAGAATGAAACTCCAAAGAAAAAACCCAAACTGGAATCCAAGCCATCAAATGGAGATAGGTAAAGTTCTATTTTGTAAAGCTGAGCCATTTCAACCAAATAAAGCACTGATTTGTGGCCAGTTGCTTCTTTTTTCTTTTTTTTCTTTTTCGGTTTGAAGAATGAGGGAGGTGAAATTGTTGTCCAGCCAGATTACTGGGTGGCATCTGAGTGCTGTCAATCAACTAAATTACTTTATTTGGAGAAAAATGGCACTGTGTTCCTGCTTTTGAGTTGTCTGGAGCAAAATTAAATAAACCTTATGTATGAGGCAACAGTTACCAATGAAATGAAGCATTACTTCCTAACTTGGGTGTTAGATGCCAGGTTCAATCTGCTCCTTTAAGCTGACCTAGTATCTAGAGAAGTTTTTTTGAACCTTAAGGTGTGAGACAATCTTTATTCTGCCTCTGGCCCAACAGTTGGAATAAAAGTAAAAGTGGCTGCTTCAGTCAAAAGGTGTTTGTCCCCGTCAAAGCTAATGCTCAATTATATTTCTGCAGGTGTATGTAATGTGTGCCATTAGTAAGGTAGTTTGCCAGTTGCATCCATTTCTGTCAGGTACATGCTTTTTCTTTTTGCATCAGTCCTTAAGGATGTTTGTGGAATTATTAATTATCCAAATTGAACTTTATAAACAGTTACTGTTGTTTCCAATTGGTGTTGCAAGTAACTATTGTTTTTTATTTTTAGTAGCTCTATAAATCAGTCAGCAGACAGTGGAGGAACTGACAACTTTGTCCTCATAAGTCAGCTGAAAGAAGAAGTAATGTCACTCAAACGCCTTCTGCAGCAAAGAGATCAGACTATTTTAGAGAAAGATAAAAAGGTAAAAGTTGCACCTGCTTAATAAGAACATTGTCATTTTGCTTTCTCTTTTGTAGACTCCTAGCAGTGTCAAAATGGTGGCATAAAACAAAAATCACCTAAACTTTTTTTATGTAGCAACTGAGATCTTGCCATTTAAAGGACAAGCGTGGGACTTTGGGATCGTGAATATATTTTGACTCTGAGTCAAAGAGGTATTCATTGTACCTCAGTTCAGCCATCTGGTTCTCTCTTACTCAGGCTGTGTGCCACAGGTGATGGATAAAATGATGGCTTGTATCTTTCACCTGTTTTAAACTGAGTCACGGCAAAGATGCTGAGTACCAACATAGGCTGATGGGCATGCGAGACAAGAGGGGATTAAGAGTAATAACCATTCGGAGTTCAGCATGGGTTTAGTTCAGTTTTAAACTAAAGCCACTGTAGCCCTAATTCCTGAGTTGGTGTCCAGACCTGCGTGTACAGGGTATGAAAGCTAAGTGTTTTGATGTTAAAAGATTGGCAGCGTATGCGTTGTGTAGGTTATCAGGTCTTTGAATAAAAGCTTAGATTAGATACCGGGCAGCAACAAACTGACTTTTGTTGCCGCTAGTTGGGCCCAAATGACTACAGGGCAACTCATACAGGAGATTCACCCTTCAAACAGCCTAATGGCTACAAGAAAAGGCAAATAATTACAGATATGTACTGTGCCTTCATTAGAGCCTGTTTCTCTGCCCTTTGATTAACTAGATGCTTTTTAAGACACTGTAATGGTGACTCTAGAATGTCTGTTTAGGATTGGGTAGGTTATGGGATTGTATAAAAAATAATTACATTAACTCTATTTTCAAGTAAAATTTTGATTATAGATGCATGATGGCCTAGCAAAACATTGATGGTTAAGAAAGGCTCATTGATCCTGGAGGGAAAATGCTTCCATTTTTGAACCATAGTTCAGTATCTTCATTTCTACACTTCAGTGTGTCGTGTAAAGGATATTGAGCCTTTTTTCATTTATGTCACAGTTATAACATACCTGGTGTTGAAGCACTTGCTATTTCAAGCCGTTAATGTGAAAGAGCTAAGTAGTCATAGATTCTCTTTAGGTATTTTCTTCAAAGAATAGACCTTAAGACCCCAATCTCTCTTTGATAGCAGAAGATTGTGAGTCAGTAGGAAACTCACCTAATTTTTATATTTGATCAACTTGGCAAAGCTAACAAAAGGGTTAGGTAAGGAAACATCACGTACTTCTGCATAACCACTGCAGTATCTGGCTTTGTGCTCTCCACAGGGAGATCACCTGACGATTTTAATACCCCAACTGCTAAAACTGTTTGTCCTCCGAGTACTTTGAACTTAGACTTCTTTGGACATGGATTACTTTCAGAATGTCACTTTCTTTAGCTCCTGGGTTTTGGGCAGAAAAACACAATACAGTGTTTGCATAGCTGAAAAACTTGCCTCAGATGAGCGTACTGCAGACTTTCTGACTGTGAGATGGTAAATGTAAAGATGTGTTCTGGGATAAATGCCTGAGCCAGACCTGTGGGAGATCCTGGTAAGACCTTCTCCCAGGATTTGTGTAGGGACAGCATTTGAACAGTTTGGAGCGCTCCAAACGTAAAACCTCTGAAACGAGTAACGTGTGGCAACAAACATAACTCAGCACACCAGCTTTACAGACAGTCCTCATTCATCATTTTATTATGTGTCAGAATCTCAGACAGGTTATCACCAGTGGAACGTGGTCCTACCGTAAGGACGTGCCTCAAGCAGCAGTCTGTGCAGTGAGGTAGATATCCTCGTCCTTATTTAGGACCATTTGATTAAGAGTTCTTTGGAATACCTTGCTTCACTATACGTGATTTGACACATCTTAAGGTTGATAATAACAGTCTCAGTAGTCATTTTAGGGATGCTCTAGTGGGCTTTGCTTGTAAAGAGGCTTAATTTCCTGATAAATCCAGGTTGACCAGAGAGGTTCGAAGTAGCCAGGTGAGTCTGGGATGCTTTGAAGAACTAAACTTTTTTAAGAAGGGGCTTTTACAACTATGGGTTCCATATACAACAGACTGTTAGTAGTTCACCCAGCTGCACATGCTTCCAGAAGAAGCATTCACCTGCTTGGATAAAAGCAAATATCAATTTACAAATGCCCACCTTAGTGTATGTCATCTCTATCTCTGCCTGTCTTGGCAGAGACCCAGGGGCAGCAACACTATACCATATACTCAGAATTAAATCATAATTCATCTTAATGGCACATTTCTAATACAGTTTAATTCACTATTATTGTGGATCTAGAAGCAGTGAAACACACTTCTGTGTAGGACAAATTGTAATACAAAAGGACACGAAGGAATCCTTTCTGTTGCCTTTGTATGGAAGATTTTTTCTGTGTTACCAGAAGTAACTGAGGATTGTGATACATATCTTGTAGCTGGAAGAACAGCCAAGATTATAAATCATTAGTCTTGCATTTGATTTTTTTTTTTTTGGAGAAATAATCACCTTTATACCAATGCCTGGGCAAGCAATATGATTACATAAGTATAGTTCTCTTCATGTAAAATAGACGTACTTACTACAAGAGTAAATAGATAAAGTGTTTCATGAGATTCTTGAGGCTTCTGTTGAGATTTCACAGGTTGATTAGAAGATGGACCAGTATAGCAGTCGAGGAATCGTCATAGAATTTGTCTTCTCAGTTGACAGAGCTGAAGGCAGACTTCCAGTACCAGGAGTCTAACTTGAGGACAAAGATGAACAGTATGGAGAAAGCTCACAAGGAAACTGTGGAACAGTTGCAGGTGAGTAATTGCTTATCAGTATTTGAGTAATACTTCAGATGGAATTATATATTCAGGCTATTCACTTAGAGCAAGGAAATAGGACCAAGTTCTTGAATGTTCATTGCCACTTTTAACTTTAGCTGTGTTGAACAGCGGTTCTACAGTCAACAGACAATCTCCATATGAATTAAACTCACTGTAAGAATTGCTTTCTAACCTGAAGAGATCCAGGAAGGTTAGGATAATTTTTGTGTCTGTCCTGTGGTATTTAATCAGTTGTCGGTGTGCTGTTGATCCGATTTAATGGCTCAGCATAGCGTAATTGACAGTTAAATGTCTCTATCAAGAAGGAAGCCTGAAGTAGTTGCCTTATAAATCACAGACTGAAAAGATACTCGGTGCAGTACCTCAGATACTAAATTTCACAGCAGAGGTAATGTAGTCACCTTTTGTGTTAAAGGTGGAATATGCATGTACAAATCTCTGAAAAGTGATCGTTAGCTTCTCTGAATATTCACAGCATGTACTTTTTGAAGATTTTCTTAAATGCAATGGGAAGTCAATGTGTGATGGTACTATCTGAGATGCTTCAGCGATTCATAAACCTTTTTCTTATCTGTGTTGCAGGCCAAAAACAGAGAACTGCTCAAACAGGTTGCAGCATTGTCAAAGGGTAAAAAGTTTGATAAAAGTGGGAGTATACTAACGTCTCCTTGAGGAACTGGTTATCATGGGGTTTGCTACTCAATGTCAGTTTGAGTAATTCTGCAAAGCCCTTAAAATCCTGTGTAGTGGAAAGAATATTTTTGCACACCAGATTAGTTGGCATGTTTCCTACACGTTTTTATAATTAATATGCAGCTTTTTTTAGTTACTGTTCAAATGAAATACTTCAACTGGCTTGAAGAATGTTTTTATTTTTTTGATATTGGAAACTTTTTGCCAGCAATAGTATTAAACAATTGCATAGAGAACATAGCAGTGCTCTCTCTCTCAAAGGACAACATGCAATAACAAACTAGGTGTAATTTTTACAAAGCAGCAACCGAGTCTTTTAAACTACACTGATGTCAGCCAAAAGTTGATGAGTCTGTTGTGGCGCTGATTGCTGGTTTCTGGCAACTGTTCTTTTACTTTGTATCAGAATATAAATTTAGAATGGAATTCATGGTGCTCTCAAGTGAAACTGAAAAAAAAAAGCATATATGTATGTGTAAATACAACTGTAACGGTTATATTCTTAGTTATAACAAGTAATTAGTGTTTTACATTCTTGTGATAGGGATTTACCGAAAGATTATCTATTGTACAGTAACAGAGGCAGTGTGGTTTTTGTAAGATTTACTGTAGATTTTTCTTGCAAAGTGCCTTTCTCCAACTGTTTATTTATAGGAATGTTGGTATTTTGTACATAAGGTTTTTATGTTTTAAAAACATGTTTAATAAATGTTTTATGTAAATATAAATGTGTGTACAGAGGAACCTGAAACAAAGATCAAAGTGGCTAGTGCAGTGCTTGAAGCAGCATTAAGAGCTAGCTCATCGATGGACAGTGAGTACTGGCTTTAGATAACCTTTGTAGCTTGTGTCTGTGAGGTGTAGAATTTTGTTAGTGCTGCTTATGCCAAACACTTCCTGAACAAAAGGCGAAATGTTTCTTGCCACACTGGAGTTCAGTGGTCTGTTTATATATTGTTCCCATTTGGCACAGCGCTAATTTTAATTCCATAGCAGGCATTGTACTCCCAATGTCATGTCCTTAATTTGTGATATACTCAAAGTTTTCAAAACACTTATTCCCCGCTGTCTGATTTAATGTACTTAGTTGTAACTTATGGTGATGCTTCTTAATGAATTGAAAGATTCTCACCCCCCAGTAAAATACGCAATGAGAAGAGGGTAGCCAAAACTATTAAGGGAGTGGATGTGGTGTCAAAGGGGTGGGTGTTTTAATGTTTTGGGTAGATTTTGATTCTAAATTACATCAGTTTAAGTTTAGCTCTGCTCCTAATGGACATCAGTCATATTCAGAAATTTCTACTGAGCGTAATTTAGTGTTACCCAAGGTCTGTGCTCAGGAAAGTGAGTTCTGAATCAGCATAGAGTGAAGTGGACATATGGAAGTAAAGGTTTAGTTCAGCTCTGGGTACTGGTTGGTAACAGGGTAACTGCTTGTATTTTAGTAAGCTTAAACATGTAGAATAAGCTACATGCCTTCTAATTAAAGAACTAAACCCTAAAGTTCCCTGTCTGTCCACCCATGTGCTGAACTACAAGCACGTTTTCAGGAGTTCAGATAAGTTCCAGCAGTGACAGGCTACTGATGAATTTGAAAAAAACCAAGCTAGCTTGTCTCATATGATACATGTGTATTTTTATACCCTAAAATGAACTTTGTATGTTTATAAATGCTCTTATTTAAACTTGCTGAACTAGGGTAGAGAATGCTGCTGTCCTCTAGGGAAGCTGAGTTTTTTTTAACACACAAGTCTATGACGTTCACTAATTCAGAGCAGTGTTTTGATACTGGGTTTTTTTGCAGTTGAATTGTGACCCATATTTGGTGAAATTGGTTTTAAAACACAGAAATGTCTAGCAAATTGAAATGTTTGTATCAAAATTACTAAGTGATGTCTGTACAAGTTGCAGAAGGGACATTTTAAAGGACCAAAGTATAGTTCTGTATTAGAACTAATTGACTTTATAAATCCCAATCTGAAAAATTTTTAGGGTTTTCTGAATGTTTAGTTCTATTTAAATACCTGCAGGTTTACTTCCATAATCTCATTTCTAACATGAATTTCTTAAAGTTGTAAACCAACCAGCTGAATCCCAGTCCTGAAAAGCGTCCTGGAGCTGTAGATTATTGACATAATAAACTGATGTTCTTTAAACGTGGATCTGCGAGGAGATTGTTGTACTGTATTGTGCTTTTTTAGCCTGTTTTCCAGACGTTGATTAGCATTGACCAGTCCTGGCCATTTTGGCTCGAGTTATTTATGTCTTTTTAAGCCTGTGAATATTGCAGCCCCCTTTTAGATAGTACATCTAAATACGCATTCTGTAGTGAAGCTATTCAGCTGTCCACTTGTATAGATGATTGAAATACTGTACTGGCACACATCTGACCGTTGGCATTTTGTACCTTTTCTAAATCCAATGTTTCACAATAAAATCTTGTCAAAACATTCATCTGTCCTGTTAAAATTATTCCAAAATTCGTATTTCAGGTTAATCCTTCACACTGTGTCACTTGCTAAAAGTCTGTGGCCAAAAAAGCCCCAACTGAATTTAGTGTTTACATTTACTACTTAGATTTCTGGGAAGATCAGACACCTTGGGCTGTCTACAAGTTGTAACAGATTAGATATTCAGATTAATTTCTCAAGGAAATGTTTTTGTTTTCTACAATAGGATTATACTAGATAGAATTATTTTCTTGTAGTGAAGAACGAAAAAATATCTTACAGTTTAACTGAAATCTAGAGATTTTTTTATTAAAAGCCTTCAACAGGCTTTTTATATTCTGCTTAATGTAAACACTCATGTTTATAAGCACCTGCATTTCAGTGTTAGTCTGTTAACCGTGAGGTTGCTCTTCCTTTACATACCTTGTGTACAAGGTGGGTGATTCTGAGATGAAGCAACATTCACATCGAGTTACTAAATTACCAGTTTGGTTGAAAATACTGCAATGGAAGATAGATTTTTCATACAGTATGTGCAATTTCTTTACTTTCCTCATGGAAAAGGTATTGATTTATCAAATTACTGTTGAATCCCACAGAAGTAAGGGCATAGCACAAGGGGATTATTGAGGTGGGAAGAGGAGATGTTTGAGGTCCTTCTGGCAGAGAAGGAGGGTAGATAGTGGGAGGTGTAAGGGTTGATGGGGAAGAGCAACCTCTGAGATGTGCAAGTAACGTGGTCTAAGTGATGTAATGAATCACATGGTTACTCTTTTTCCAAGGCTCATAGAATCATAAAGTAGAATGGTTTTGGTTGGAAAAGACCTTCAAGATCATTGAGCCCAACCATCTATCCATCCCTACAAGATCCAACACTAGACCATGTCAACAAGCCCAATATCTACTCTTCTTTTAAACACCTCCAGGGATGGTGACTCAACCACCTCCCTGGGCAGCCTGTTCCAATATCTGACAACTCTTTCAGTAAGGAAATTTTCCCTAATATACAATCTAAACTTCCTCTGACCCAACTTCAGACCATTTCCCCTTGTCCTGTCTCTAGCTACCAGGGAGAAGAGGCTGACCACCACTTTTAGGTAGCTGTAGAGAGTGATGAGATCTCCAGACTAAACAATCCCAGCTCCCTCAGCTGTTCCTCATAAGATTTGTTTTCTAAACCCTTCACCAGCTCTGTAGCCCTTATCTGGACAGGCCAAAGCATCTTGATGTTCTTGTAGTGAGGGGCCCAAAACTGCACACTACTGCAGGTACAGTCTCACCAGCTGTCCTGGTTCTGGCTGAGTGGGAAGGATCCTTTTGAGGTGAAGAATCATTTCCCTACTCTGGCTGGCCATCCTGCTCCTGATGCAGGCCAGGATGCAGTTGGCTGCCTTATCTCTATGTATTTTCAAAAACTGACAAGTCTTAAAGGGAAACTGCAGCATTACTTAAGGGAGGTTTGTTGATTTTTCTCCTTGACTAGAGTCCAAATTTGAGAAATGAACAGAATAAGTAGCTTAATTAAATCGAAGCATAAAGACGTACACTGTAAAATCCATCTTAGATGCAGTTGGTCATGCTCTGTAGGCCTAGAAAACGTAGGTTAAACTGTAAGCAAGACCTGTATGCCATTGCCACAGCTGTGTGAGGGTGCAAGTTTCAACATACAACCTGAACCCATCATGTTCCTCTGTTCCTATACATTAGACAGAAATCATCCTTGAAGATACGTCACACGCACTAGCACATGAATTGATGATAACTTCCCTGGCTTTAACCCAAACAGAGAACAACTTTGGCTTTGCCCGTTTGGCTTTAGGATTTTCATTATAGTAGGCTGGCTCTGTTCTAACTGACCTCGCTCCTGGGAATTTCTCTTCAGGATCTCTCCTCCTGGTGGGTAAATCATAGAATGGTCTGGGTTGGAAGGGACCCCAAGAATCATAGAGT
>VZTU01019114.1:18922-131747 GCA_013400835.1 Zapornia atra
GGGTTGTGCCTCTATGATCCTTGGGGTCCCTTCCAACCCATGCCATTCTGTGATACCATGATTCCACTGCAGTATAAGGGATAGACCCTGGCTTCAGTGTTTGCGCAGTTTCTTACATCTTCTCACTCCCTTTTCTGGTGGCAAAAAGCGGCTGCTTGCATTTTTTTCTCCTAAATGTGATTCCCAGAGGTGCTGTGACCATCACTGATGGGCACAGCCTTGGACAGCAACGACCCCGGCCTTGAGCCGGCTGGTGTTTGCTCTGCTGGGCCTACAGAGAGCTTCTGGCTGCTTCTTGCAGAAGCAGTCCATGCAGACACCCCCCGTCTTCCCCCCTGCCCCCCACTCCTCCACCAGAACCCTGTCACGCAAAACTACAATATAGAACAAATACCATCCACAAAAGTAGAGTGAGCACTCAGTTCTTTCCTTACTGGAAAGGCATGAGATTTATCTTGCATAAAACACCCCAAAGTGCCTTGCAAGATGCAGTTGAAACAATTCCTGCATTCCTTTGTTGATACTTAAGTCTTTATCCCATAAAAAATCTGCTCTGTTTTTTAGGGTTTGATCAGTAATACATAATACTTTGCCTCTTGTTTTGCATTTAAGGCAATGATACCTAACCATTTTAAAAAAAAACAGTTAAGCAATCACACCTTTGGATTTTGTTTACCAAAAGCAATGGAATTAATTTTTCCCCTTGTTTCCTAGATGCTAAATTTAGTAAGAGAAAATGGAGCTAAACAGGAATGGCTGCCGACACAAGTTTAGCCACTAGATGCTGCTTAAACCCCATGGTTTTCCCAGGAATAAATGGTTATAGGTGCTTTCTGCGTACCTACAAGGTGGAGAGCTGTTCCTGTTCAAACGAGTATCCTAAATATTGAAATAGCTGCACTTTGGGATATATTTTACAGAAATTGAAACATATTTTGAAAAATTAAGGACAGCAATATTTAGCATGGTTAATGTAGTTAAACATTAAAATTAATGTATTTGGAACTATATGGTGTTTTCTCTGATTACCTTAAGAAAGAAAAAAAATCCCCATTTTATAGGTCAGGAGGCTGATCCATGCAATACCACGGCTTGAGGTCACACAAAAGGCATTGTTAGGGCTGAAAATGGACTCCAGGACTCGCCAGATAATGTGGAGATTAAGTATATTTTTGCTTTGAAGGAGCTGCTACAGATAACTTAAAGTCTTATTTAGATGTATAATAAATCAGCATTATTTATCACTAGTTAGGTGACTTAGCTTCTGAACCTTACAAACTGTTATTAAATGTAACTGATGTAT
Organism: Zapornia atra; assembly: GCA_013400835.1. NCBI lineage: Eukaryota > Metazoa > Chordata > Aves > Gruiformes > Rallidae > Zapornia > Zapornia atra. Next base: position 20,226 of record VZTU01019114.1, read on the forward strand.
TCATAGTATGGATAGCAATACAGAGATGACAGTCTTACAACTTGGAACAACAAGGTTTAAGACTTACTAGTTTGCTCTTTGTGTCTGATGCACTTCTGATATAGATTGTTCCCAGTCTGATTCTATTCGTCGATGTATTCAAAATCTTGTGACTTTCAGGTAAAAGGGAGCTGGTTCTAGTGAAATTCAGGCTGGTTTTAAGAAGTTCTGGAGTCACAAAGACGTAATTGCAGTAGAGTGGGAAGTGTTTTCGTTCATATACTCTATAGGTGTTTCGTGTATTGTATTTCTATATTCTATGAGCAGTGTAAAGGTAGAAGACCCCAGGAACTGCTGACTCATCAGCTCCTGAGAACGAGAGTCCAATGGAGTGCCACAAGGATGTTGAAAAGATGGGAGCATCTCTTCTGTGAGGAAAGGCTGAGAGAGCTGGGACTGTTCAGCCTGGAGAAGAGAAGGTTCTGAGGATCTCATTGATGTCTACTGAGACCTATAGGGAGGTTGTAAAGAGGTCAGATCCAGGATCTTTTCAGTGATGCCCAAAGCTGAGACAGGAGGCACCCTTCACTGATTCTGTGATCTATTAAAATACAATATTTTGTTATGAAAAAACATGTAAGAAAAGTTTGGGTGTTTTCAGGTCTTCCCTCACTGTGTTCATTTTGTTGTAACAGAACAGGAGAAAAACCGGACAGTTCTTGTACTAGTACTTCACCTGTTGGGCAGAGTGCTGCATTAGTGAAGCATTTTAAGATATGTTCATGATTGTTACATAATCATCAAGATGGTTTGCTGAGGTTGTAAAATAAATATTTTTTGCATGAAGAAGCATTTCTATAAGCTATTTTTGGTAGCAAGTTTTGAGTAAACAGAGCAGGGAGCAGTAACTTCCAATCTATTTATTTCCCATTGATCTGTTGCCAGCATGATATAATTCTTACACTATGCACAATCAGAAAAAATGTATTTGAAAAGAGTACTTATCATGTTGCATATATCTTTAAAGGCCTTTTACATTATTTTCTCTATGTTCAGTAACAGCATTCTAAATCAGTTTGGTATGAAGCGTGTAGGACATCAAGAATACGAGTAGTTTTCCCTAGACATCCACCTTCCCTTTTATTAAACATCTATGGTTGACGTATATTTGTATATCGCACTCAGTATGTATCCCCTGTTTTCAGTAAAACCCCAAGCACTGTAATTTGAAAACAGCTGCTGTTTTTTCAAAAGAGGTTTTGGATTAGGCCTTGAGTATTAATTTAATCTCATTTTGCATGCGTATCAAACTCTTAGGTCAGAAAAGCAGTATTTTGGAATTGTTGGGTTTTGGTATTCACAAAGGCATGGAGCAGTAGGACAAGGGGTAATGGTTTTAAACTGGAAAAGGGGAGATTTAGGTTGGATATTAGGAAAAAGTTGTTCAAGATGAGGGTGGTGGATCAGTGGAACGGGTTGCCCAGAGAGGTAGTGACGGCACCATCCCTGGAGACATTCAAGGTCAGGCTTGACAGGGTGCTGAGCGACCTGATTCAGAGAAGATGCCCCTGCTTACTGCAGGGTGGTTGGACTGGGTGATCCCTAAAGGTCCCTTCCAACCTTACACATTCTATGATTCTATTATGTATTTATACACAATATTTATAATATTATGTATGTTTAGTCTATGCATTCAGTTAAAAAAGCAAACTCAAAAGTACAGAGTAGTTCCTTATTCTTTCCTTTTATTGGGAGAATAGAGTCCTGGAGTTGAATGAGGAATATAATTTTCTCTGTATTTTGTGGCTGAGAAATGAACAGATGCTTTTTTTTCCTGAAAAGTACCTTTGCAACAACTCACAGAGCATTACTCCTCAGTGAAATCAAGGGCAAACAAATCATAGCAAAAATCAGATAGCATCTTAATCCATTTATAATGCTGTCATATTTAACATTTTAAGTTGAGTAAATTAGGTGATATGGGGAAGAAAAAGATAATTAATTCAGATCATTTTGGAAAACAGTAAATAGAAAATTTATGATTCAGAGTACACTCATAAACTTGGTTCTACTGTCAAGATTGCCATCGGGCTGATAAATATGTTTTATCACATAAAAACAAAAAATCAGTATTTTTACAAAATGGCAAAACAACACGGTTTTCATTCTGGGACTATAGTTAGGAACACAGATATTATTTACCAGAATACTGTCAGAGCTTATAAAAACAGTAATTTATCTAGTTTTAAAAACATCTTTGCTCCTTTAGTAGAATGTTAAAGAAATTTTATAGTTTTTGATACAAAATAATCTCTTGGCATATAAATTTTCTTTTTATACCCATTGGACATTTTTCTGTATCCTAATATCTGCTTCTTAAATCTTGCTAACATTGTAATCTCGGTTGCATTTCGTGGCAAAAACTTCCATACATTAATCATTTTTATCACAACTTCTGTGACGTTTCTTTCTTTGTTAATAAATTTCCTGGGTTAGAATGTGAAGGCTGCAGCCCTGCCCTCCCAGATGGGCATATTCAGAGATTCCTAGCATTTTTTTCAATAAAATTACTTTTTTGCTAATTAGCACCATTGACTTTTTCTCTTTGCAGTAAGATTTGTTCTTCCAGTAGTCAATAGATTAGTCACCATGCATATGGGGGAAAAAAAAAAGACCATTATGTCCTTAATGTAAAATATACTTCCAGCTTCTTGATTCTTCTTCAAGTGCTGTTCTTTTATCAGCAGTAAAACTCTCCAGTTTCTGGGTGCTGGAGCTAGTGAAAGAACTGTTCTGGCCCACTGTGGAGTGAGTCCAGTTCCTCATCCCACTCACTGGGCTGGCTGAGGTCCAGCCTGTGTCCACCCACAGTTGTTCTCCACAAGGTCATCAGATGTTGTGTGCATCAAACCACCAGTGTTACTGCACCGTGGAGCATGAGAAAGGGAGGGTGAATAGATAGTGCCCCCATGCCTACTTGGCAGTGAGAAGGTGCTCTACATCAGTGGTTCATGATGTAAGGTCTGGAGCCCATGGTCATAAAGAAGTAGTTTGGAGCTACTCTGCTAAAGGATAGTGTCTTTGCCTGTTATACATTTGTTACTGAGTGTATGTAATGGACCCTGCAATGTCTTAAGGATTGACAGCACTGCACAATCCAGAAAACTGGGAAGTACTGCTTCACAAAGAGTATGGGATAGGGAGTTAGTATTGCTGGGCACTCATCCCAGTGAGAATTTTCTCTCTTGGTCCCATTGTTTGAAAGGGTGTTGAAAGGTATGCTGACAACCTAACAACAACCACTTAGTGGGAGACAATCAGAAGATGGAAGCTTTGAGGGACCAAATGTATGAGGCTTCTTGGAGAGGAAAGAGGCAATGCAGATGGCAGACTCCTGAGGGGGAGAGCAGACTTCATTCAAGTTGTCATAGAATTTTTTCTGTTGAAAAAGATCTTTAAGATCATCAAGACCAAACATTAACCCAGCACTGCCAAGTCCACCACTGAACCGTGTCCCTAAGTGCATCTACATGTCATTTAAATACCTCCAGGGATGGTGACTCAACCATGTCCCTGGGTAGCCTGTGTCAGTGCTTGATAGGCCTTTTGGTGAAGAAATTTTTCCTGATATACAATCTAAACTTCCCCTGGTGCAACTTGAGGCCGTATGTCTTCATCAGCTAAAGATCAAGTTGAAATGTGTTCAATGATGAGTTTCTACCAAAATAGACTAAACATCTGTAGCACATTCTTAAGGCTGCTCATACTGCCCAGATTAAGAGGACAGTCAGTCTAAGCTTCTTATCAAGTTACCAGATTCTTCTAGTGACCAGTTTAGAGTAAAAAAATTAATTCTCATCTTTATCCTCTGGATAAGCCTGTCTTGCACCGTTTTATATGGGCCCTAACTTCCTAGCAGAGGAAGAGTGAATGATCTTAGAGTAACTCTTCCAAAACAGGCTTCAGTTTGACTTCTTTCTTAGAGCTTTGCTACTCACGTAAAATCTGGCCAGAGTACGCTAATGTATATTACCTCCTGTATTCCTGGAGGAAATCCTCCTGTCTTTTTACTTTTCCAGCCTTTCAAGATGCAATTGCACTCGTTGATTCAATTTCCAGGCTGAAAGGCAGAGTTCTGTGCCCTGCTGCCCCTACAATAAGGCTGTTGAACAGACCTTAGGGGGAAAAAAAGGAAAAAAGGAAAAAGTCAGTATCTCCAATTTAGATAAATTCTATAATTTAGATATTAATTATATGAAATGATATACAATATACTATAATATTACACAATGTATAACATATTCTACACTCATATCTATTATGTGTGATATACATATATTTTTATGTCTATATAAAATGTCTGTTTACCTGTCTTTTCTCTCACCCAATGAAAAGCTGTTGGGATTGGAAGCAGAGCACCACTCCTTCACTCCCTTGTTTTCTCTCAACTAAAAGTGGCTCTTTCCACTCAGCTCACCTCTGATCAGTCAGTAGACAGCAGTAGGATTTTCTGTGGTTTGAAACCTAGATGTATAGAAAAGGGAGTGAAGAGTGGTTTGGTTCTGAAGTTGGCAGGTTGGGTTTTTTTGGTTTTTTTGTAAATGCCTTTTTTTTCCAAATACAAACCTGTCATCCAATGCAAAGTGTCTGTTCCTCTCCATACATGGGAAGGGCATGAGACCTGTTTATTTCCCTGTCCTCTCCAACAAACTTCACATTAATGACAGTTCCCATTCAACACTTCCAAAACAAGCCCTTGCTAAACCTCCTTAAGGACACCTCCCCAGCCAAGAGGCAAACTGATAAGTGCAGCAAGGGTTGAGCTCTCAGTGCACAGGCTACTCCTTAGATCAAAGTGAAAATATACATGTAAAGTCTGTCTAAGAGAATTAATACACTTCAAATGAATATTTTACAATTAAGAGCACTATTTGTTAAGCTCAAACCAACCTCAGAACTGTAATATAGCAAAAAATAGATAAGGCAACTCCAAAGGCAGCAGAGAAAGCAGGGTGGCAAATGTAGTTAAGAGATATCATCCGGATACGCCCCGAGCATGCTTTCTCATAGGTAACTCATACCTTTGTAATGGAGCTTTTACTGGAGGTAACTTACTGAACCACTTTCCACTTGGTACATTCCTCTTATCTCTTCTAAGTCTCCATAACTCTATTAACTTTTCTCAATTACAGTGAGGACCCTTGCGCTGCTGATTGCTGCATTGCTGAGTGTGATGCTGTGGTTCTAAAAGACACAAATTCCACACCCCAGTCTCAGCTGGTAACCAAGCTTGTGTACTTCAGAGCATCTCTGCTTTCTGCTCTGGGATACAAAACATCATATGTGTTTTGCAGTAGTAGCATATTTCCAGCCATCTGTAATTGCCTCCTACTTGCATATGCTTAGTCACTGCATACAAACATACACCTTCTGCTGAACTTCAGAATTATGCTCTCCTCTAGTAGAGCTCATTATGTTTTTAGCCGTATGGTATTCTGGAAAGCCTCTTTTGACAACATTAGAGCCCAGTAATCCTGGTTTACCTACAAGGAGGCCAGGGGAGATAATTTAACCAAACCATTCTTCTATGTACTTACTTTCTTGCATGATCCGGTGTCATTTGAATAGTTTTGTTGTTGGTGTCAGTTTTGCCAAGTAAATGAAAAACTCTACTATGAAAAAAGATAATAAATTTCATAGTGGTAGAACCAAAATCACAGGAATGTTCTAAGCCAACACAATTTAACAACTCTTTTACTTTATATTCTTAATGTTGGTCTTAAATGATCCCTCATGCTATTACTTCATTAATACTTTGCAAAATCATGGAGTACTCAAAGGTGTGCTTACCTCTCCCCTTCAGTCACCAGCTGGAACCCAAATTGGTTATCTATTGCTATCTTGTCTAGGTCCCTGTGTTTTCCAAAGTACATGTTTGGGGCCAGGGTTTCCCTGGCTCTGAAGGTAGGAGAGTCATGCCTACCCAGGTGTCTTCTGGTGCTGATATTTCAAGTTTATTTGCAAGTCTACCGTCCAAAGAAGTCTGCCTCCTCTTACCCTGACATTTGTTCATTTAGCTGGAGTGTGGCAGCCACAGGTTGTTTGGGTCAGTCATCTCCAGGGCCTTGAAGCTGAGGAAACACTTTGCCTGATCTCCTCCTCCAAATAGGAGCCTTCAGCACATGGCAGGCTGGAGGTAAATGCCAATTGATGTACTTTGGGAAGCAGTTTCATCCTGAAATGTGAATGAATTGGGGAGGATGCCAGCCTTCTAACAAAAATTAGCTGTACTAATTACAAAATTCTAACAAAAATTAGTTGAGGGAGAACAAGTCTTGGAAACCTGACACACTTCTAGCCAAGACAGGATCCCAGAAGAGGAAGCAGATATGGATAGCCATGGTTTTCTTTCCATGATGACAACCATTTGCAAATTTCTGAGTTACGAAGAGCATCAGGCTGCAGACCATCTTAAGGATTTAAGGATCTTTTCTCCCTCATAGTTTCATATCATGAAGCTTTTTAAAAGAACTTTCTTTCTCCCTAAGTTACTTCTTTATCACTTCCCTATTCTTCCAGTCTTTGCCGTTTCATAGTAGGCTAAGAGAAGCCTTTTGAAGTATGCGTGGTCAAATTGCTGTTGGCATTTCCTACTGATCTCAGTGATAATGATTCAGTGATATCAATCTACTCAGCATTATTACGTATCATAGAATCATTCTGTCAAATAGTGAAAAAAAGTTGTAGTAGCTTGGTTGAGGAATGTAGTACCTGCTCATGACAAATAGGAAGCCTATAGCTGCTTGCTGCTGCTGTGTGATCCACATCCTGGCTTTGTGAGAAAGGTTCAGCTCGTTGCCAATATCCAAAAAGAGTTGGCAGGCTTCTTCAGCAGCACCCTGCAGACTTCTTGAGGAGGAATATTACTGCATGCTACATCCTGCAGGTTGAATTAAATTATATGGAAAAAATTACTCCCTATCAAATTACAACCACTTCATAAGAGAGTATTTTAGAAGCTATTTGGTGCAACAAAAATATGTTTTATCAGGCAGAAGTATGTGGTCCCGATGCCCAGAGACAATGCAGCTGTGTAGTTCTGACCACTCCGCAGTGTCAGAGCCGGTGCCTGCACAAGGGAACCTGAGACCCTGGGCGTGCGGGGAGACACGCTCAGCTCCTCCATCAGTGGTGCAAATCTGGGCCTGTTCATTCCTTTGATGAAGCCATAGTCACAAACTCTCCATCCTTGCTTCAGTTCCATTTCCAGGCAAAGAGCTCTGCCCTGTGAAAACACATTGAGTAGCCTGAGATGGTCAAGCACCAAAGTAATGGGGAACACAGAAGAACTTAGGTGGATAAATAAGGATGTTGTAGCTGAGATCCAGATTTTATGTTGATATTTATGTAAAACACACTAATTACGTTATGACTTGATTCAAATACAAGATTTTCAGAAAGACCTAGAGCAAAATGTCTCTAGGCTGAGGCTTTAGACATAATTCTTAGGATGACGGAGAATAAATGCTTTTTATACAGCAGCAATACAATCAGCTGGATAAAATGGCAAGCTGTTTTGAGAAATTATCAATGGACAAAGCAATCCTGAGGGAATAAGGGGCATTGCAGGAGGAATGACTGCCATGCACGACACCACGAGAGGGAGTTTCTGGTCATCCTTCTCTAGGTTTGCATCCATGAATTGCACCACTTTGAAATTTATCTGCGGGCACTAATTTTGTTTTTACTTTCACATAATAAGACTAGAAAAGCACATGGATAAGGTAGAGAAAATGGAAGATGGAGGGGGGAGGGAGGAAATCAGTAAATACGGCTATTTTAGTAAAATACAAGTCCTTAGGCTTACTAGATACATAGATGGAGAAGCATAAGAAGGAAAAGAAACATATCTCAGTAAATATCTGACATTGCTCTCTTTTCATTATAATGGAGAAAGCTATTCAACAAAACAGGAGGAAAACCTACAGCTTTGACATTTAACACCTGCAATGTACTTAGAGGGGGAAAAAAAAACAATTTTCAAAGCTCAGATTAACTCAGATGAGTGTACTGATGAGCCTTAATTGCTGTTAGGAAAAATTAGGAAATTAGAGGATCTTTTAGACGCTTTTGTTACCCTAAAAGCTAGTCGAGCTACCTGCAGAATGCTAGATACCAGGCATATACTCATTTTCTGTTTTATTAAATCTGAAGTAATGGAAGGAAGATTTGAGCTTGATACTGCAATAGTTTTAGGAGAGCTGGATTGCTTTTCTTGTTCCTCTGCCAACCTTCTCCGGACTTCACTTCTCCTTCTTTTAGTTTCCCTTCTCCAGATGGAATTCAGATTATTCTCCCATGCTCCCTTTGCCTTCCTTGCCTGATTAGACTAGAGATGTTCACTTTCAAATTCTCATTTTTCTTCTGATTTTCTCCTATTCATTGTAGAGAGTGAGAGGAGAATGTCTATCCCTCCTTGCCCAGGAGGATGTGTTTCCAGGAAGCCTCTGAGAGCAGGGTTGTAGGTGTAGATTGAAGGGTCCTATGGGTCATGGCTGGGGGAGTCATCTGATGGCTACACAGGGGCTGGGGTAGAAAGAAGAGATGAACCAGAAGGAATCTTTTACTTTCCAGCATGTCAGCAGCTTTGTAGGAGTGAGGGCTATTGAAGGTCCCCGTTCTCTTTTTCTGCACACAGATTTCTCAGGGCACCTCTGTCCCACAGCCTCACTCCTACCTTTCCCACTGCCCCCCACCCTGGCTCCAGTTGACCTGAACAGTTGAGAGACTGAGTCCATGGTTCTCTTCCCTATTTTGATTTTTTTAAAAGTCATGGTTGGCCCACTATTTTCTGCTTGTCTATTTAGAGCCCTAAGTGATTAGAGCTTACTACGATGATGGCTAACATCATACCATGGAGTCTATTATACAGAGGTAAGATTAGCACGTGCAGAAGATCCTTCCTGTTCTTATCATCTACACACATGTAAATGTTGGTATTACCTGAAATTTATATACCTCTGGTGGTGATGTAAGAACAGCTCAGGAATCTCGTTCATGTCCCAGAGGAAAACTTCCTTTTCAAGTCAAGTGTACTTTCCTTAGGCTGATCTTCTTCAATTAGCTGGTATGTAACACTCATTTGCCTATCATGATTGCCCGTGACTGATCTGTTATCATCCTTGATTTCCTGATTCCAAAGCACTGGTGTTATTTAAATTAACACATCTCCATATTGCAAGGGATAAAGTGTGCTTTTGGTAACTTGCTAGAAACATGTCAACAAGGTCAGAAGAAAATAGAGGCACTAACAGTTTAATCTCACAGGTTTTCTTTCTTTTAAAGGGTTTATAATTTAGTTTTCCCTTTTGCACTATTTTTACCATTCTTTGCAAAGCTGTTACTTGGCATATCCTTGCACATGCAAGTTTTTCTTGGGTACTCATGTTTTGAGTCTGTGCTATCAGTTTACATTATCTGTGTCTACTGCAGCACTGCAAATGCCTCATAGTTTCCAGCACTTCAGTGAATACTCTGAGGACTCTCTTTTTCCCAGATAAGCTGGGATTCGTGTGCTTGTGTGTCTCCTGGGTGCTTAAAGCTCTTGTGTACAGTTTGGAAAATTGTCGAATATTTTAATTCCAGAAATGCGGAGAAAGGACAGGGAAAACAATCTCAAATCTACTAAAATGTGCATGAAACCTCTGTCCCAGAAGCTTATTTGAAAAATCGTAACAACCCTTTATTATCTCAGCCCTCCTTTTTCTTGTCCCCCAATATTCTCTAGACTGTAGAGTAAGCACAGTAAGCTGAATTCAGTCCATGAGAGGAGCCATCATCAGGCTTTTGCATTATTTATGTCCCACTTGAGCCTTCACAAGTGGGCCTTTTCTATGGAGGTGAATTTTCCTTGCTGAGAGCCAGTGTTTTGTCCCAGTGTGTAAGCATCAGCCCCTCACACAGGCAGGTCCCTGTAACAATATTTATAAGCTCTTTCACATCTGAGACAATAGTTTGCTTTCTAAGTTCTCCTAAGTTACCCCTTCTCCATCAAATGCATGATGCTGAATACATTGCCTTAGACATCTCTGTGCCTCTGTCAATGCTTCGTACAACTGGTAATTAGGAAGGTCGTCCTTTGGAGGTGGTGGCCTCCTAAGCCTTGTCCAGATGTTGCCCTCTTGCCTGGTTAAGTGTGACTCCTTTGTCCTCTCAGTCATTTGCTGTTCGGTTTTGGCAAAGTAAGGTTTGTGCTTCTTTGTCCTTTCCTTCTCATTGTCAGTAGTTCTCTGAAAGTTTCTAATTCACATTCAATACAGGGTGCAACTTTTCCCTCCTATCTTGTAATTGCTTTTAATCATATTAATGCGTAAGAAAGCTTACAGCAGTTTCTATTGCAGGACTCTGAGTCATGCATGTGTTTTCCAGTATTTAGTTTATTGTTCTTTTTTTTCCCCCCTGCTTTTCTTGTACTTGAAATCTGATCTTAAATCTTCCAGAATCTTTTCATCTCCAAGATAATAGATTTTGCAATTAGTCATTAAATTACTAGCATAAAGCACTTACTGGAACTGTCTGGAAATTATATTTTGCTACTTGAGTATTTTCCTTGTAGGTATCTGAAAGGTTATCATACACTGATCTCGTGTGTATCTGTTTAAATCAAGAAAGACAGTGCCGAAGGCAAGAGGAGACACCCTCCTGTAAAGTTCATGTGTTTAGGATAAGAATCAGGGCCCACCTTCTTTTAACTTCAGTCTTCATTTCTTGGAGTGGAAGAAGTCACTTCCCTGTACAGTGATAATTAATAACTCATGCATCTCAAACCAGAAAACACATTTGAACAAAAGCAGTCCTCACTCTTGCTATTATGTTTGTGGATAATTTGTCTCAATTGTTTTTTCTCTCTTAACACCTCTGTCAGGGGAGCTATCATAGCAGGAACTTTGTTGCTGTAAAATAGCCTGGTAAGATGCTGATATTTAGTGAATACTTTTTTGTTAATAAACAGTGGAGTTCTATTACAAAGCTGTGTACCCGGAACATTCTGTGGAAGACAGTATGTTTCTTTCCTTGACATCACATTGACATCAAAACTAATTTACAGCTGATTTCTTACTTTCTTAACATTCCCTACCAGAGGGTGCAGAAAAATCTTGCAGTTCATTTCACTCTGTTATTGTCACCCTTTACAGTTTCACAGAGCTGCAGTCCTTAAGGTGGTTTTAGGTGTCTGTGCATATCGTTTCTTTGGAAAATTCTTCAAGAACTGTTGTGATAATAACATTTCAGGCTAGGCTAGAGAATCAGTTTTGAACAATGGCTAGAAGAACACAGTTTTAAAATATATGCATGTATGGAAATGGAGCAAGATGTCTATCCATAGACATGCACAAATGATGTAGAGATGCCTGTGTTGAGGTGATGAGCTGTGGAATGGGACAGAGGCAGATTGGTCTCATTCACTGTTAGTGTGACAGCATTTGTATGTTGAGCCATACTTACAGCAGGTCAAAGTAGAAGTGTTACAGTGCAGTTAATTGTTCTTAGGTTTTTACTATTTCATTCTGTGTCACTTAAAGCTTCTCCTTCTTCCATTATTGTTCTTCTGCTTCATCGTGGCACAGTCTCTCATGTCATTGCAACTGTCCCTTATTGTTTGCCGGTGACATTGACTTGACAAGTCATTTGTCCTCATCTCCCAAAAATCACTTTTGCCTTTCCTTACACTCTTTCTATTCACGTGGCTTCTCTCTGTTTTTCATGGTTGTCCTTCCGTGCTTATGGGCTGATAATGACAAGGCTGTAGGTAAGTCATGACTGGCAAAATAATTTTGTTTTTTATTTAAATTCAAACTTCATTATATTCACTTCATTAAAACTGTATTATCTGGAGCAGAGGTAGTCATCATATAATTTCAAGTTTGTTTTTCCTTTTGTCAACCCAACACTTCCTTGTCTGTCTGTCTGCACTTTGTAGTGGGCCAAATCTCTGGAAGCAGCCACTGTGCAACATACAGGTCCCAGTTTAGCAAAGTACTTGACCGTATGACTAACCTAAAGCATCTATTTAACACATATGCTTATGTGCTTTGATGAATGCTCTGCCAAGCAATTTCTGTGTCTCGTTGGGAAAAAATATAATGATAATATGCCAAGAATTTGAAATGACTATGAGACAGTCATTAATGAATAAGCCAGCATGGAATATTTGCTATTCCAAATAGGCTTTCACTATGCCTTCTCTTTTTGTGCATGGAATTTCATAGCAGGGACTGAGTTATTTAAGTGATGAATAGCTATGCAGCTTAGTTATGCTAGCTGGTAATCATGTGAAAGATCTCTTTATTATTGCAAAGGGATAAACTAGGGAGAAAAAGAATCAAGTATGGAGCAATAAAATGGTAAGAGAGATGTCTTTTCCTTTTTGATGGACATTACTTCAGTGCAGCCAGTGCCAAACCAGTGTAAACGAGGAGAATCTGACTAACATTATTTAGAAGTCTGCAGTCCAAGCTGCATTAAGGTCTAGACTTTGTTCCAGCAAAGATTGTTAGAATGCCAGTATTTTAATAAGAGCCTGTGAGACTGCAGGGAAAGAGAGAACTGAAATTTATCTGCTCACTTACAGAGGGGAAGAAAGTGAGATAAGACTTCCCTTTTTTCCTTTGTGTGGGTTACCTGTGGGGCTAAGCTGATGGGAGCATTGTGTGAATGACAAGCTGCATCCTGACTTGGGCCCTGCTCCTGGGAAATTTGCTTCCACATCATCTCAGCGATGCTTCCTCCCTTGCTCCTCTGAATCAGCTCATAGAACAAAGCTATGATAATGAATGGGTCTCTAATTGCTTTCAGCCCGGACTGGCTGCTACTTGCTACTGCAATGGAACAGGGTAGAAGCAAGAATTAATTGTGGCTATATGTGAAGAGTCTTGTGCCACAGCTGTTCCTGGGACCATTCCTGAGTCGGTGCAGCTCAGGCTACATATTTCAGTGCCCTGCAGAGGAACATGGTTATTTTTGTCCATCATTGATCTTCAGTACAACGACCAAAGCTCTAAATAAACAGCATATGTAAAATGATCATAGTAAGATTATGTTCTCTCCAGGGCACGGGCAAGAAATCAATAGAAGGAAAGTAGTGCAGTGTCACTGAGAATAATAATTTTCTCCCAAATAATGGATTGAAATAGGAATACCCTGAGCATGCAAACTAAGGCAAGCAAACACAAACCTTAAATGCAGGAGAAAAAAGAAGAAACTATGTCATCATGACACAGTCCCCAAATCCCAGCAGCTACTTTTCCAGGGAGGATTTTCCATAGCAGACATTACTTAGAGCAATATGTAGTCGTGTGATAGGTGTGGTGGCAGCACTTGGTGACCAGTTTATGAAAGGCAATAAGTCTCTGGTATTATGAGTGCCTGCAGACCTCAAACAGAATCCAAAGGCAAAAAATAAACCACTGGATTAACCACTGGATTTCTATATTCTATTACCTATAAAGCATCACTTTGTGGTGGCTTGACCCTGGCTGGAGGTCAGGCACCCACCAAAGTCACTCTACCACTCCCCTTTTCAGTTGGACAGGGGAGAAAATATATATTGAGAGGCTCAAGAGTCAAGATAAAGACAGGAAGAGATCATTCCACAATGAGAGACACGGGCAGAACAGACTCAAAACACAGAATAAAGGAAAGAAAACTCTCTAATTTATGACACTGCCCTGCACAGCCAGTGACACCAGAGTTGGGTAATGAGAAGTGTGACAAAATCTTAAAGCACTTCCCCCCACCCCTCCCTTCTTAACAGGCTTCACTTTAGTCATGATTTCACTCCCTTCTTGCCCCCCATTGTGGCACAGGGAGGGGAGACCCCATCCCTGGAGATATTGAAGGTTTCTCTTCCTAGTGATCAGTATGGCTCTGACATCTTTCTGAAGGGCCAGTTGAAGGCACTTCCTAATGAGTAGGGCAATAGTAGAAGACACAGGGAGTACTGGAAGATGTTTCTCATTGAAGACGAAAGCATGAAAGTCCTCTTCTAAGTGAGACATGTAAGACTTTGAGGCACTTTGTTGCACTGGAAGGATCTGGAATAAACCACACTCTTTGCAGCATCATGTTTCTTGAAGGTCGCCTGTGATTCTTGAATCCGAGATGTGACCCCTGGAAGCTAACCTAGGTTCTCTGCAGTTCACTCAATAAATGAGATAGAAATCAGAGTGGCAAGTTGAATGCTGGCACAAGACTGGGCTGCATTAAAAAAAAGTGTGACCAGCAGGCCCAGGGAGGTGATTCTGCCCCTCTGCTCTAGTGAGACCTCACCTACAGTATTGTGTTCAGCTCTGGGGTTCTCAGTACGAGAAAGGCATGGACCTCTTGGATCAAGTCCAGAGGAGGGCCCCAAAGATGATGAGGGGGCTGGAGCACCTCTCTTATGAAGACAGGCTGAAAGAGCTGGACAGGGATCAGGCTTTTCCTCCTCTGGAGATGGGTTACAGTTTGGTGCAGTATTTCAGTGCAGATATTTTGCTGTATCTCAGAGGCCTGGTTTAACTTATTTAACTAATTGCCCAATATTATGATTTGGGATCAGGAATTTTTTCTTGCCTTGTCTTGGCAATGACTGGGTGGAGAAGAGAGGCCTTCTTCTGTAGTATGGGGCATGGTTTGTGTCTTAGGGCTGGCCTGGTTTTTACATAACAAACCACTGCTTTTGGAGGGATGTAGTGAACCGATCGTGCCATTCATTTACCCCACTGCTGCCCTACGGCCATTATAGTGGAAACTTTTGATCTTCTACTAGGACTGAAGGTTGTTTGAAGTGTCCTATGTCTTGTAGCATGGGAGGACACAGCATATGTGATCGATGGGTCTGTAAGGTCTGATTGTGATTACACTGATGAAAGAGCCATCACACAGGCCTGAGCTCAGTAACTACCTGCATGGCCTACCCATTCACAGGCTGTGAAAGGAACTCAGGCTGTTGCCTCTTATTCCTGAACTTCTTCAGAGCTTCTCCTTGCCCAGAAAAAGAGCAGCCTAGCACGCCTTGCGTGATCCCTGCCATACAGTGCTTACGTGGAAAACCTGAGTAAACAAAAAAAAAAAAAAAAAGAACATTTCCTAAGGAAAAGATTTCTATGGAAGATTTCTGAAGGGGAAAGATGAAGGTAAAGCCCTGGAGTCATGCCTTTACTGAGAAACAATTTTGATCAATGATAGTGACTCTGTAAATCTACTTGAACGAGAGAACTTTAATTTTCTCTTTCATAACACAACACTCAGGCACGAAACTCCATAATTTCCAAGTGAGTCACTAGAGAAGAGTAAATTTCAAAGGAACCACCATGAAGTTTTCAGCAGGTGAAAGCAGCCAAAAAATGAGATAAGGATGAGGCATTTTATGGTCATAACCCAGTCAGCAACTGCAGTCCAGTCAGCTCATGCACATATTGTGTTCATGTGGGAGACCGTAAAATATGGTTGAGTTTTACAGAATGAAAAACCAGGAGCCTTTAGAACTACACATGGACTCTAAGTCTTTCAGCTCATCATTTCGTCTTTCAAATATATTTCTTCTTAAAAGCATATGGCTAATAACTAGCTTTGTCAAAACATACTTTACTAGTCTGCACAAATTTAAGCCAAAAATACATTGCATTTTTTGCAATTTGGGTCACTAACTGAATGTGAAGAAGTGTAGCAGATTCCTCATCCTTGTATTTTTGCATCAGAATTGGATATCACCTTAAAATTAATTATCTAATTACTCCCATGAAAGTTTATGTGACATTCTATGTAGATAAAGCCCTTTGTCGCATGTCAGTCCTTAGCCTGTAGCTCAGCTACTTGGTAGCTTTACCTTGCCTTTTAAGTCCTGTATTGTCTACAGCAGGATGAGATTCCTCAGCACGCTTTGAATTGTCAAGCTGTGTGAGACTAGATCCGAATCTCACTGAAATCAGTGTGAGCAATTTCAGTAAGTGCAGTGTTCTGGGGAAGAGGTCCTTAAAGTATACGTTGTTCTGGCTATTTCATCTTCTGTGTCTACAGAGGTAAGGGCATGATCACTAACAAGGAGTCTTACTCAACCTAGTGGCACCAGCTATGTGAGTGCCTTGATGAAGGTGCAGTCTCAGTGCCTACCTGTCAAAAAGAGCTTGGGCTCCTGGAAGTGCTGCAAAGCCCTCTAATGAAAGTCCTTGTTAACAGCATCGTCTGCCTCTTGATTGCTATTGAGATCTTAAGTGTACCCTTATGATAGTTAGGCTGATTGTTATTTATTTCAAGCATTTCATGTGAGCAGAGTTAAAGCAGCCCTTTGAAATCCCCAAACCAGAGCCTAGCCACCATGAGAGGAGACAACTGCACAGATAACACATCTTGCAGTGGCCCAAAAGGGCAGCCTGGCTCTTCTCTTCTCCCTTGCTCCTGGCATCTGTGGCACCGACTGTGACCCTGCATGGGGACGACTCAACTTGTTGACCCACCCTAAAAATTCCAAAAGCTTATGCTGGATTAGTCCTCAACTAGTTGACCAAGCTGGAATTGCTCACAGAGGTTTTGTACAAATGCTTCCAAGAAAGAGATGGGATTGTGTGGTTGTATCCAGGAACTTGTGGAGTCTATCAGATTATCAGTCTGACACAAACTGATACCTGTCCCTACAAACTTGCCTGCTTTATCCTTAGACCATGATAGCTCCAATATTACTACTCAATAATGCATAGAGTGATCCCTTTAGTCATTAAAGGAAATCCCCAGGAGTCATTCTGGACTGAGTAACCTCTGTGAAGACCTTTGCAAAGGCTAGTTATTACGTGGAGTGGACAATAAAGGGAAATGAGGTTTACGTTTGCTTATCCAAAAGGCCAGAGAGAGTTCATAGATTATTCTTTGCACAGATAAGCTAGACCTAATGTAAACACTCCTCACTGGAAAGTATCTGCTGTTTGTTTTCCTAACTTTAACCATGTGGCTAGCAAAAGCAGAGTGAGTGAAATAAAGGAAAGATATTTTAATAATGAAAAACCTGGTGTCTTTGAAAACTCATGCTACTGGCCCTGAAAAAAAAGATACTCACTGCATGAAACACAGGCTGTAAGGCTTTCTTGTAAGTGAAAACTAATGAAAACTATCCCATCAGATATTCATCATTACATTAGCGCACAGCAGTCTGCTCATTTTAGTTAAATGACTACTGCAATGCCCTTTATTTGGGCAATTCTGATGCTCTATCAGGTTTTCCATACACTTAATGAATATTTGTCCAAGAGAGAGGAGGGGAAGGTTCTAATGCTTTCCAACTCGCTATAGAAAATTCCAAACAAAATCCTCAGTGAATATAAATCAGCATAGCATGGCTCTTAAAAATTTCACCCACTATCCAGCTGTATCTTTAGGTTCATAAATATGTGAGAGAAAAAACTCTCTCCTCTCTGCCAAGACTGTTTACAGATTATTTCAAACCAACCTGTGATTAATTTGTTTGTTCTTCACTGTCTTTTTCAAATGTCACTAAATAATTTGTATCACTGAAGTCTCGACTCTCCACTGCAAGCTGTCCAACTGTGCCTGGCTATTTCAGGGCTAACAAAGGTGCCATTTTTACAATTAATCCTTTTTGATAAAACTTTCCACTCATAAGAATAAAACTTTTTCCTTCCCCCTCTCTTTTTCTTAGATCCAAAAAACCCTGCAGCATTTCGTAGAAGAGTTGGAAACACGGGGCTGGGTGAGGGAAAAGAGGACTGGCCCCAGAATAAAAACAGACCTGGCTGCTGGAGCCGGTCCGATGCCATGAAGTAGTGATGTTTGTGATAGCTGTTGTTTCTATGGCAACATGACAGCATGATTTACTGCAATAATAGAGAAAGAAAGGCAAAGCTTTGTTTAACTTCAGCACCATGAGCTATTTGTTGATATTAGGGGGAAGGGGAGGGAGAAGTTCTTTGACTTCTAGTTAAGCACATTACTAATGTGCCTTAAGTACAAAGAGAAGTCAATAAAGGGGATCATGGTGTTCAGACCTCCCTTCTGTGCCCACGGAGCCTGCACACACATGCAGACATGGAGTTCAAGTTCTCTGCGATGCAGAGCATAAGAGATTTCTCTGTGTAGACTGCAATACTTGTCCATTGCATGGCCCAGACAAGGCTGCCACACAGTGAGCATCAAAAGTTGCTGGCACAGGCCTCATGCTGCACAAGGTTTGCAGGTGGTGGCTGCAGATTGAACAAACATGAGTTCCCCTTGCTGGACAAGGGTGGCTGAACATGTTTGCTTCTGGAGCATATCAGCAGGGAAGAATAAAGGGATGGCTCTGGCAGAGCTGTAAGGGTAGGTTTACTGGGCTGCACAACATCTGCAAGGTCCTGATGAGGTGTGGTGGTGGTGTGGCCCAGGCAGGGAGAAGGAGTAGAGTTTGGGAGAGGAAGGGTAGATATCTACCTTTATAGTGTGGTTCCCTGAGGCTCAAAAGGGTTAACATGGACCTTGTGCTGGTAAACAAAAACTGCTTCTGGCCATTGTGGTTGAGATCTGGGCCTCTGTACTGGGTTAGGGTGAAGGTTTGGGCGAAGAGACAAAAAGGTATGTTTGCTACTTGCTCTTACAAGATCCATAAGGAAAAACTAGAGGCCAGCAGGTAATTGTTCCAGGTTTGGAAAATCATTAAATCTGACTGTAATAAAGTCTGAACTTAACACAGGGAGAAAGGTTAAGATAAGGGACAGCGCGGGACTCCATGCTTAGCTTTGCTGTTGAACCATGCAGCACCCCAGCACCGAATTGATGGCTGGTGTCAGACACGGAAATCACCTTTGGTTTAATTGTGAGTAATGTGTGTCTGATTAGGATTAGGTGATTGGATACTGGGGATGGGCATCTTGACTCCCCTGTCATGCCACTGCATCTGATTTTTTCCTTTCTGTCTATCCCTTGCTGTTGTGACAAGCCATCAACATGAAAGAGTGGGATCAACCAGGGCAACTCCAGCATAGAACTGAAGTCCCCCAGTATGCAACTGGCTTTTCCACTTCCTGCCCATGTGAGTGGCTCTGTGGGAGCTGCTCAGCACACTGGAGCACATCCAGAGAAGGACAATAAAGCTGGTAAAGGGCCGGGACCACAAGTCTTATGAGGAGCAGCTAAGGACACTGGGGTTGTTTAGCCTGGAGAAGAGGAGGCTGACTGAAGACCTTATTGCTTTCTATAAGGTGAGGTAGGTGTCTGTCTCTTCTCCCAAGTAACAAGTTCTAGGACAAGAGGAAATGGTCTCAAGTTGCATCAGGGGAGGTTTAGATTGGGTATTAGGAAAAATATCTTTATGGAAAGGGTTATCAATCATTGAAACAAACAGCCCAGAGAGCTGGTGGAGTCACCATTCCTGAAGGTGTTCCAAAAACGTGTAGACATGGCACTCCAGGACATGGTTTAGTAGACATAGTGATGTTGCATTGACGGTTGGACTTGATAATCTTAGAGGCCTTTTCCAACCTTAATAATTCAATGAAAAACATGTAATGAAAGACTTTCTGGTTTCCACCAGTGCATCCACACCTGAAGCTTTCATCTCACTTCCATCTGTGAAACATAATTCTGATACTTTCTTGCCATGGCCATGCCTGGTTTGAATGCCAGGAGCAAGGAGGTCCTGCCCAAGACAGTGGCCACTTTTACTTCCTCAGTGCCTTAGATTCATCCCTTGCTGTTTGCTGAACGAGATGAGACCCCATCTACTCCACTAGGACTCCTCAGACATATGCCTTTATTAGTATATTAAGCACAGCCTGATGCCAACTAGCACTGAGCATCTTGGGTCCCTACCATCAAGCTGCCTGATCTTCCCAGGTAGGGTGGCCCCAGGCCAGCATCCTGACCCTTACCCATCCCAAGGATTACCCCTGAACCCTGCCATGCAGGTCCACACATTTAGGTGGAGGTGCTGCTGCTCTGGGGCAGTGTTAGTAAGATCCAAATCAGCCTTTATGGTATGTTGTATAAATGTACCTGATAAAATAATTTTTTGGGGGGTGTAAATAACACAGCATTGTACATCGACAATAAATACTGGTCTTAAAATGACACAAAGCTCTGGGGATAATTATAGGGAAGAACTTGCCTGCTTTACCTTCCTTATAGCCTGCAATTACAGAAGGGTGTTTGCTTACTCTTTATTTAATCTGCACCAGTTCTTACTCTGCGAGACCCTTTTGTGGTGCGTGCTGCTGGAGTGCATTTGTAAAACCAAATTAGCAAAGAGGACACAGATGTTGCTCTGCATTCTCTTTTTAGCCATACAAATTATAAACAATGTCTCTTTATATTAAGATACACTTTTCTGTCTCATATTGGTTTTAGAGATGATTCTTTCAGTATGTTTTCTGTTTATAGCAGCCTGTTCTTGTTTAAATATCCCCACTACTGCACTTCATGTGCAAATAACATTGCTTTCACATTCAGTGCACATATCTCAAATCCATATGTCTATTACTGAACTGAGACAAGGGCAGAAGAATTAATAACACTGGAGAAAGCCACAAAAATGAGCAGTGCATCTCTCACCAAGGGCTGCATGGGCAGAGCCAACAAGTGTGCTTTGGCTTGTGTATGATGCGGTAGCAGGTAGTGGCTCCCAGAGCACAAGCGCCTTATCTCAGCACATTAATAGAGTCCAGAAGCTGATAATGGCAGTGGCTGAGGGGTCTTTCACTAAGACAGTACTTCAAAGCTTGCTTTCCTACTGGAATACACGGTACCCACGAGCTCCAATGCAGAGAATTTAATAGCATAGAAACTGAAAACCTTTTTCTGTCCAAGATTAAAAGAAATTATCCATATTTATGTTTTTGTTTTCCTTTCATAATGCCGATGTGAAGGCATTCTGACTTCCGACAAATTTTGATTTGGTTGACTGCAATTGATCTGTTGATAAGAATGTGTATTTAAGCTGAGTGATGTGGGTTTTTTTCCTTTTTTTCCCACCAAAAATCAATAACTAGGTCACACTGTATTTAGTTCGATACGTGACCCACCATATACATATATTTTAAAGACAACCTATGTTAAGATCACTACCCTTAGCTTCCAAGTAGCCAGCAACAGGTAACGACACAGCAATGATGTGCATGCATGGGGGGAAGGGGTGTTAGAATAGCCCCAAACTGGAATAAGTTTATCATGAAACTGTGACCAGCTGTTGTTAAGACTCATTCTGAGCAGAAGAATGTGCCTCCTGATGTTTCTGTTCATTTGAGACATTTCTGTGCCACATGGTGTCCATCACGCTGAATGCTTTTCCTATGGGCTGGGCAGCTAATAAGACAGAGCAAGCTTTATGTTGAACAGTGAGATGCCTTGACTCAGCATGCCATATGTAATAAAAAACTATGAACTTGAGTGGTGAAAATGAATTTAGGATACTACATATTTGCTGACAAAGATTTTCTCCAGCAGTGAGCATCGTATGAAAACATGAAATCGTCCCGCTTGATCTTTTGGGGTTTTTTTGGTTTGTTGTTTCAATTTTGGGAACAGGATATTATTCAGGGCTTTGTCACGTTCTACAGTAGGACTTGAACAGGATTTTTAAGATTTTTTGGGGATTAAATTGCAGTTGGATTTTTAGTGGGGCTTTTGGATTTATCTTGACGTTAGAATTGAGAATGTTGCTGTAACTGCTGCATCATCTGGAGCTCTATTAAACTGAAAACTTGCAGGAGGTAAGGTATCAGCCTGTAATGGATCTCAAAACCAGGAGTCCAGTCTTGTGTGTGGGAAACTGAAGAGATTGATTGAGAACAGACCTATCTGAGGTAAAGAATAACCTTCTCTATGGATTGTGATGGAATTATTTGTATCAACCCACTGCTTAAGCTTCAGTGTTGAAGCTAATGCAACCAAATATCATCAACCATGAATCATTTTGGAGAAAGCTTCAATTTTACATTTCCACTTCTAACTAGCATACCTGGGTTGTAAAGTTTCAGAAAACACACTTTAAAGAAGATCATAACCTGAGGGTACTTTCTACTTCATTATTCAAAGTCTGAGATGATTTTCCCTGCACACCCTTGGATTTCTCTCCAAGTTTGGCAAGGCAAAGCATTTCCAGACCCAAAGCAGCCATTTTGCAACCAACAGCTGCCTCTCTCTAGTCCAGCTGGCAAGCACCTTCACCTCTACTTTTCTCTTTTTTTTTTATTGCTGACATGCTTTTTCTCATCATATCTCCTGAAAACAGCCGTCAAATGGCAGTCCTTTCGGACGGCACTGGGGCTGAACTTTGGTGAAAGGTGAAACCATTTCCAATCACCCTCTTCCACAAGCAGCCTTCCTTTAAAGCAGCTCTCCAAAAATAATTTAAATGCAGACAAGAAATTTGCAGCTGGCTTATATGAAGGAGCATTCATTAAGCATGTGTGAGATAGTTTATATAGCACTCTGCACGAGTAGAGAACAGGAGCTGGAAGAGATCCAGTCAATGCCTTGTGCAACTTGTCATGGCTTAGTCAAGTCCTTCCCCTTCATCCTGTCCCTCCTTTACTTCATTTCAAGCTGTCAGCCCTGTGTTAGTCCTGCTTGCTGTCACGCAATCAATTCACTTCAGCTGTCAACCTTAGGATGAGATGTACCGCGCCTCAGAAGTGCCCATCATTCTGCATCAGCTCTCAAGGAAGCCAAAACGACTGGCTTCCCATGCAAACATCTATCCTGGAGCCATCTGGAGACAGGAGAGAGATGGCACCAGCCTCAGCACTGCGAATGATGCATTCACAGGAAAGGGCACTGAAAGCAGTGGAACGGTGCAGGCTTGCAAACATTTCATCACAGCACAGCATGAGGCAGTGCTGTCCTTCACAAAGACCAGGCGCTTGTCACTTGCTTAGAGCCGTTTATCAGAGAACCAGTGACTGAGCTTTTCTCATTTCACTGCTCGGCCTGGCTTTTGCCCCTTGTATTTTTTAGCACCAGGAGTTAGCAACTAAAAGGTATTTAGGGGTTTAAGATACAAATGTGGGACCTGAGAAACACGCCCAGAGCCTGACTCTCTGCAGACTTCCTGCAAGCTTTTTGCAGAAGGTAAACTTAAAGGTCCTTAAGACTTTTTAAAATGTTTTGATTAAGTAAACAGGGCAAAACCTGCAGTCCTACTGAGGCTTTGTCATTGACTTCAGCACAGGATGCATTTCACTTGCGAGGTACCTAAACCACAGCCGCTTGTCCAGAAAATGGGGAAACTTTCATTCCTCTTTTGTCTCTTTAAATCATCAACTGGTTGAGGCATTTTCTGACAAAGTAATGTAACAAAAGCCTGCGCTCAGCCCCGACCACAAGGCAGCAGATTATCATTAGTGCTACTCCTGACAGCCTGGCAAAGACAACCCTTAACACTTACTGTAATGAAGAAGTGAGAACATTTTTGACTCACTAGTTGCTTTGTCTATCCGAGCTAAAATTTTCAAAAAGTATAGAAGAATTTTCCCCTGAACACTCATTTTGTTTGCCAAGCGTTTTGGAAGGATAAAAGCAAGATTTGCTCTATGTGTGTGGACATGGAGGCGCGTATGCGCACACGCGGACACACGTGCCTTGGAAGTTGCTTGCAATGCCATAATGAAGCAAACTCCTGGAGCTGAGCTCTAGGTCCTCTGGGTAAATACTGACTCTGCTCTTCTCAATTTGCTGAGAAGAAACATTTCATTTCTGAGTCTGACTCAGTGAAAAGGCTGATAGCAGCCTCACCGACAAGCCTGCCTTTCGAATAAACACTGACTCGCATATCCAAAAGGCAGTAAAATCACCTTTGGTTTGATGGATTCAGCAGCAGCGTTGAGTAATGACTTGAAAAATAACATTGAGCAGACACCTCTGCATAATCAGATTCAGCATTACATGAGATGACAGCAGCCTATGGTGGGAAGTTACCCACTGACAAACCTTTTCAAACCAAGTCAGCTCCTGGCTTGTATAATGCAAGTCACAGTTGTCTCCCTGAGTCTTCCCTCAGAATGGCTTATCTGTAAACCACCCAAAGTGTTTCTGGAGCCTTTTCAGCTTTGATCTCCACAGATGACAAGGCGACAGCACAGCCCCTCCATCCTGGATGGGAGATGCTGGTTTGAGATGGGCCCAGTCACTGCCCCATCCCTGCTCTGCTCTTCTGACTGGTGCTGCAGGATGGTGCCTTGTTGGAGAGGGCGCTGCCCTGTCTCGTTGTCTGCTGCAGCTCACAGCTCTCCTGCCCTTGCCTGTCAAGGTGCAGTTTGGTGGGCACACTGTGACACATCCTTTTTTAAAATACAAGGACATTTTCGCGTGAGATTGCTGAGCAGGTGTGGATGAAAAGCAATGCTGTGTCACACCACGCTCAGACACGGTGGTAGCATGCACCTGGTTGCACGTCCTGACTCATGCTCTGGCTCAGAGGAGCAATGCAAATGGGAACCTGAAGAAAAGCTCATGTGCCTACAAGCTTATCCACTTTTCCAGCGATAGAAAAAGTTGTAAAGACCAGGAAGTTGACCAAAGAAAACATTGTTTCTATCTATAAAACAAGTCTTGTCTAGGTCCTTAAACTATCAAGGCTACAACAGTATCAATAAATACACCTGTATTTCACTGCACAGCCATTTTATAAAAACCTGGTTCTCTTTTTATATGTGTGTGTGAGATCTTCCCTACAGTACAAGAAAGGTAATTCAAAACAGACTTGGAAATAATGGAATACAGTCTCTGCAGAGAAGCCAAGGTGACTCTATATAATTGTTGAAATGTTAAAAAAAAAGTTCTTTTTTTTCGAAAGACACTTCTTCTGTCTCATGAGGACTGAAGCCCTGAAGACCTGATCCTTAATGTGGATGAAACACATGAGAAGTGTGACCATAACTTAAATTGATCATGGCACTCCAAGCTAGGTTGTGCTTAAATGGTTTGCTGTCATGCTTTATACTAAGAAGCTGTGCACAGGTAGCTTATAGAGCCTTATTTGATGATTAATGTCTGTAACAAACGTGTATGGATATGTGAAAGGTGTTACACATAGATAGATACTGTATATAGCCTATTGATCTGTGAATCTTTGTAAAAAGCCCCCCTGTAATAGCTCATTAGAAGTTAACATA
Source organism: Zapornia atra (assembly GCA_013400835.1). Lineage (NCBI taxonomy): Eukaryota > Metazoa > Chordata > Aves > Gruiformes > Rallidae > Zapornia > Zapornia atra. Next base: position 45,335 of record VZTU01019114.1, read on the forward strand.
ACATGAAGGGTGACCCAGCTTGCCCTAGGATGGGGATGCTCTTGTCACAGATGTTTCAGATAAATTCTCTTTATCTGTCAGGATGTTTCACCACTTGCTCAACAGTTGTCCTGTTAGCTCTCACATAAACCTTTTCTGCTTACCTACTTGGTTTTGATTGGTAGGATAAGTTTCACTTGGCTTTATTTACTATAATGTCCTGAAAATACCCCCAAAGCCTCCAGGCAGCCTAGAGTTCATGGCTCCTGCTTCCTGGACATGTTTCGTAATCCATGCTGTGGAAGGTGCCTGTCTCCATGCCTCACAAAGGCTGTAGGAAATGAAGAGGCTCAGCCTCACTCACAACCCTAAACCCAAGAGAATGGTGAGATTTCAGAGACACCCCACTTCTTCACAGTGTTGCTTGCCTGACTCCCTGTGTAACATGTCAACTCTCATTTGTAGGTTCTCAGCTATAACATCTTCCTCCCATGTACAGGGAAGAGACACAAATACACATCCAGATACCAGGGTGCGTATATCAGCTCTGGATGTGTAAGACTTGGGTGCTTAAATCTTTAGTGCTGCCCCAGGCACTTAGAATCATAGAATGACTTACACATGAAAGACAGACAAAGACCTATCTGCAGTCCCAGCTCCCTCCCAATCAACCTGTCTCCTCACTGGCCAGGGAACTCAATACAATACATTGCCTGCCCCTCAGTTCCTCCTAAACACTGGTTATCTCTTCCTTAGCGTCCACCTGAAGGATCTCAGTGTTGCCATGATAGCACAGTACAGTCCAAACTCTGAAACTAGCCCTGCCTCAGGCAGAAGGTGGGGCCAGATCTCCAGGGGTCCTTTCCAACCTACATTTTTGCCTCTGATCAATGAAGAAATGCCTACAGATTCATTTAAGTGCAGAAAAAATGCTGAGGCCAGATTATGATCTACACTGTAATGTCAAAGCAAGGCCCAGAGGAAAGTTCACCTGTGCTTCTGAGATTAGGACCCTACTTCTGTTTTTAAATCCCATGTAATACCTTATTGTTACAACCCCCTGAGAGCACTGTCAGACAAATCCTGCTATGTAGGAGGTTATTGCCATTATCACTGATAATACGGTTACAAAGGCATGACTGATAAGGTGTCCTGCTTTCAGCTGAGATCGAGTTAATTTTCTTTCCAATAGCTGGTACAGTGTTGTGTTTTGGGTTTAGTATGAAAATTGTATCAATAACACACTGATGTTTTAGTTGTTGCTAGGTAGTTGTAACAGCAACTAAGTTGTAGACTAAGCCAAGGACTTTCCAGCTTCTCAGGCCCTGCCAGGTGCACCAGAAGTTGGGATACCACATCCAGGACAGCTGACCCAGGCTGGACAAAGGGATATTCCCCACCATAGAACATCATACCCAGATATAACTGGGGAAGAAAGATGGAAGGTGGGATCACTGCTTGGAAACAGATTGGGCACTGGTTTATTTTTTTGCAGATAAGCCATTGCAATTTTGTGTTACTTGTTTTCTATTATTACATTGTTGCTAAAAATAATAATCTTCCTTTGCTATCCTATTAACTGTTTTTATCTCAACAGAGAAGGTTTTTTTTTTCCATTCTTCTCCCCGTCCCCTTGAGGGGAAGGTGGGGAGCGAGTGGCTGTGAGGTGCTCAGTCACTGTCTGGGATTAAGCCATGGCATAAGGGAATGACCAACTTCCACTCAAATATCGGTTGCCTTGGACTCATTCTGGTTACGTCAGTATACGTCAGTGGAATGACTCAACTGGGTTTTCTGGCTATCTGACAATAACATCCTCATCATTTTCTTCTCTTGATTTTTTGGCTATTTGTAATCAAAACCTGCAGAAAAAGAAATAGCCATCACGTGGCTGGGAACCTGCAGCACACACCCCAGAGATTAATTGTTTGAGAGAAGGGATAGAGTCAGCAGCGATCTTAACTTGCCCTGCCTCCTCCTTAGGAAACATCTGCCAAGGACTCACACGTGTCTGTAGAAAGGTAGCACTTACTCATGTTCCCTGGTTTGTCAAAGCTATAGCAGGAGGGCACGGCCATCTCTCTGGCCAACTCAAGAGGTATAGATTAACAGCCACACCTTGTAATGCCATCCTCTCGTGAGCTGGGCAGACAGTGAAGAGCGTGGAGCATGCTTTCATGTGTGGTCAGTATGCAGCTCTGATTTACGAGCAAGTGCTGCGTTTTGTACTGGTTGCAGATGCCTGCCTGTTTTTGACAGCATGATCTCATTGCTATTTAAGTGAAAGATGACTGTTATGATATACTGCTGGTAAGCAAGAAAACTATGGTAGAATATGAAGTGATTGAATGCCAGACCTTATTCTCCATCACAAAATCCTCTCAGGCACACTCGCAGGATGCTACCGTCTACCGGAGGTGCAGTTCCAACATGTACTGAGCAAGGAGTCAGTACTGTGGTCCCGACAGGCAGCAGTGGGCAAAGCAAACAGGCAGCCTGGCAGCGTTCCTTGAACGTGCACAGGGAGGCAGGTTGTAGAGTTGCTTTTGAACAAAGACACAGTCAGACATCTAATAACCCAAGTTTTGCAGACCAGTACAATGTGTGCTAAAAAGTGGTAACCATCATTAAAATGATTTCATGATTTTCATATGTGTTCGTGCTACCTTACTTCTGGCCAGACTGTAGAATCATAGAATTATAGGGTCATTTAGGTTGGAAAAGGCCTGTAAAATTACTGAGGCCAACTGTGAACCTAACACTGCTGAGTCCCACCAAACCATGTCCCAAAGTGCCACATCTACACATGGTTTAAATACTTCAAGTTGGTACATGCAACTGAGCACTGCTTTGTCTTTTGTATCCATCCTTCTCATGCTCTTTCTCTTCAGTTTCTAGATGCTGTGCACCTTCTTCCCTCTCCTCACAAAGAAGCTTCCATAAGAGCTTTCTGGCTCTCCAGCAGCAAGTGCAGAAGAGATGGTCTCAAATTGCAGGCATGAGCTCCAGCTGGTGACTCTAGCAAAGCTATAAACAGTTAGCCTGCTAAAGATGTTCCCAAAGACTTGCTCAGCATGATAACACAAGGCTGGGAGCCAAGGGTGAAGTAGTACAGTAATTACTTTACCAAGACAATAGCTGAGCCAAAAGCAGAATGCAAAGTGAAACACTTAAAATTAAAAGTGTTTATTGAACGTCAGAGTGCTCTGACCAGGCTGTGAAGATGTGCCTGCCCTTTATCTCACTCTGCTTCTGTCATGATGATGCCCTTCTTGTCAGGGAGACAAGTTCACTGAAAGGAGAGCTACCTCCAAATCAGGAAGGGGAAGAAGATGGTTCAGCTTCTACTGCCAAGTAAAGGTAAGCCTTTGGGTACTAAGTGCTGAAAGCCATGGAAGTGCAGGAAAATGGTACCTGGATTGTGTCTTGAGGCTGATAATGCTGTGTCTTTCAGGGTATTTTTTGTTTTCCTTGTCCTCATATTTCTGCAAGTGTGCTGAGAAAGTTAGTAGTGGGTATGGCTGGGTCGTACTAGGAGCTGGTGGATCACCCTGTGCTCTTACACACAAAATTAATCTCCATGTGAGTAGACTGCCACCCTCTGCTGATATGCAATGAAGTAAATAAAAGTTTGCCTGCTGACAAGAAGTGCAGACCTTACCCAAAGCTTGCAGCTAACCTTCATGTTTAGAAAAATAGTGGCTAGATGAAGTCCGAATCCTATTTTGGATTTTTAATTCTCCAGAAGATAATGTCCAACCTGGTGTGTAGTCTGTATCCTTAAATATTCTAGGATGAAAGGCAAAAAAATATATAAATTAACTCATGCACCTGCACAGGGCTTGTGTTCAAATGTGGGACACATCTCAGTTGGACATCGAGGAATTAATCACCTCATTAAGACCATCAAATTAAGCATTCTCTTGCCTGAGTTCTCTGAGAAACCTGAACATGCTCCAGGCACACACCCCCTTCCCTATCAGTCCTTGCAGCTCTTCTCCTGGGTAATTCTTTCCAGAAGGGCCAGGGTGAAGGAGCTGGACCCCACCTCTCTTGTTGGCCTGGGATTGGATCCTGTATCTCTGAAACAAGAGCAGCCTCAGACACCATGTGGCTGCAGGATGGACATTCACACTGTTGCTGTACACGTCCCCAATGTTTACCTATTTTTCTTTGCCTCTTTCAGCAGAGGATGACTATATCCTCCTCCTGATTCCTGTGCTTCCGTACCCGGCAGCTCTGGGCTGTTCAAGGATCTGCAGAACTGGACTCGCTCAGGACATCACCCCCCAGATTCTTGGTCATCAATGTGACATTTTCAGGTATCATATAAACACGATGCTGTTCAATTTTAGCTTTAAAATCCTCAGCTGTGTGGGAGGGGAGAAAAAACAAAACACAACTGAACATATTTCTCTGTTTGCTTTAAAGATGTTTTGACAAATGGGACGTGGGAGTTGTTTTGCTCAGAACAAATGGCACCAACGACTGAATTTTGAAAGACATCTGAGAAGGATCAAAGGGGTCACTGGGCAAAGCCAGCAAGGAAGGGACAACAGTCGTGAAAGCATGAGCTGGTGAGAGCCTGGCTGGGTCTTGTTTGTGCTGGCAGCGCAGGAGTTTGGATGTGCTATGGAGGAAAGCAGGACCAGAGTGGGACGGGACTGTTTGGAGCACAGGAAAGGATTCAACCAAGTCAAGACTCAGGCCTGGATGTGGGGTTTAGAATAACAGAGGGAAAGGGAGGACAGGATGTATCTGGAGAGGGAAGGTGCTGCTTGCCTTTTCTCAGTGGGAAACGGCAGTGTAAAATCTTGAAACCTATCCTACATGTTGGCTATGGGTTGGGTATTTCTGTCCTAAGCAACCTGCTTTGACAGGGGCGTTGGACTTGATGATCTCTTGAGGTCGCTTCCAACCCCTACGATTCTGTGATTCTGTGATTTGAAGTTGTCTGTGGCAGTCTGGTTCCCAGTGAAATAATGTGGATGCTCAACTGTTGCAAAGAGGCCTTGAAACATCTCATCTGATGTGTGGAGGAAAAAACCCCAACCCTCTTAGACTGCAAAGCTCACTGATACCAGGCTGGGGCATGAGATGAAAGCTGACCCAGAAAGGAGATTACCTCCTACTGTGTGACTTCATTGCTTTCAGGGGAAGCCAGGTGTTTCTTGAGAGACGCACAGCTGCCCTAGCCAAGGACACCCATTTGGGGGTTGGAGGGTGGTGGGAAGAGAGAACAGGCAATATGTCTGGCCAAATTATCTCATTGCAGGAATTGATCAATATGACACACTGTGGGTAGGAATATCTCTGAAATACGCTCTTTTCAGATGAATCAGGGGAAAATACAAAATAAAATAACAAAGCAGAGACAAGTCTGGGAACATTATTTTTAAACACTGGGTATAATGCAGTGAACGACCATGGCTCTAGGGCCTCATTTAGGTATTGAGTAGAAGTGCATACAGTTACCCCATAGTTTAGAATCTACCAGGCAGACACACTTGTGATGAATAGTGGGATTTGTAAATGCACTTGAGAAGTTATAGAGAAGAGCTTCCCCTGTTCCAGTGGGACATGTGTCCTTGGGCTGCACATGTGTTTTTGAGAATACTGCCCTAAAGGTTTTCTGCAGAGAGATGAGTAAATTACAGGAGGGGTAGGTTTAGCTTTCCCCAGCTCTCCCCATTCCCATTCAGAACCTTCTTGAAGGTCACCAAAAAGTCTGTAGAGGCAAATGGCTGATGTCCTCCATCAGTGCCAAGTGCTGCAGATGCAGGAATGGGACTGTTCCTACAGAGTCGTCCCCAAGGTGCATCTCAAGCCCTGTGCTAATACATGGCCCCTCTGCACACGGGCAATTCCAGCATTTCATCCTTCTTTTCACCATTCCCAATGAGCAGTTGCCTTGTTTTGGAGGCTGATAGTCCACACTGGTGGCACAGATACAGACCATCCCCTGTCATCTGTCCTGAGCATCCAGACTCTTTCTTGGCTTGCTTAGTGAATGTAGTGGTCTATGAAGATACGCCCTAGCTCCGGAGAGGAGAGCCCTGCTCCTTTGTAAGTCAGGTAAGGTGCTACTCCAGGAATCAGCAGTTCTGCATGTGGGGATAATCAGGACCAGCTCTGCACAGGGACAAGCCTTCCCCACAAAGAGAGGAACTTTGTTCCATGACACAGCAGTGGCCCTCAATGAACCGCAATGATGAGAACCAAAACTGACTGTTTTCACTTGCTGATGCTTATGGCTGGAAAGGAAGTGCAGCCTCGTGCAGATGAACTCTCTGTCCTCAAGTTGTTTTGTACAATTTCATCAGAGTGGCAGGAACAAACAAGCTGGGTTTTTTGGCACTGAGCACTGTGACCCCCTTTAAGAAGCATCAGGGCGTTTCAGAGGGTGCCCACCTATTCAAACATCGGCAGAGAGGGAAGCTCATAACATCCTTTCCTCAAAACTTCAGTACTTCTTTCTTCTGTACTGATGCCTCATTCCTCTAGGGAGGGTTACATAAGGGGCACAGTCAGGTTTTTGGCTCAGGACTATGTGCAGGGGAAGCCTAGAGCCAAAATCCAGTGCCCGCTGCAAATTTTGGATTTCTGATTAGCACAACTTGCTATGCATGAAGTATCCTGCACAGGAGATTTTGCAGTGGGCTGATTTTTGAGCCATGCAAGGATAATAAAGGGGATGAAGTAAGGCTTGTAGTGTGAATAAACAGGATGCAGTCTGAGCTCTTGTACGCACTCAGAAGGAAGTCTTCCTCTGCAAGAGGAAATCTTCCTTATGATGTTCTGCTCCTTCCTGCCTGCTGACTGTGCTCATTCGGGGCTAGTTCTGTAAATGAAAGGCATGAAACATCAGCCCAGCGTTGCCTGAGGTGTCTGCAATTCCCTGAATTCACACTGACATTTAACAGCCACCCTGGGTTGTAGCCTCACCTCTCCCAAATCAGCACGGGTTCTCAGAAAGTCACCCCTGACCAGCCTCTGGCCTCTCCCTTTCCTGGTCCCACACCCTCTTCTCCACCAGCCTTTCAGGAACAAGCAAACACAGGGATGGGCAGTGGGGAGCCAGTAAATAAATACAGATCCAAAAACACAGTTGTGTGACATTTAAATTTTTCTCTTTCATTGGAAGCCTCAGTGGAGTTGTTTTTCATTTAGGAGAGTAGTTAAAACATCCACAGATTTTAACAAATGCAGTGCTCACCTCAACAGGCTCAGCTCTTCTAAGCAAGGAGGGCTTGATGTTGGCATTTGTCGAATCATCATTTTAGGAACATTAAGCAAGCCAATGTCTGAGCTACACCGATCTTTGGGCATTAGAAAGCAGAAGTGAGGAAGTGTCATTGAATCCTATGGCCTGGAACAGATGACTGAGCTCTGCACTCCGGAAAGTTTAGTGGTCAATGTGTCTGGCTACAAGGACTGGCTGTGCGAAGTCCCGCTCAGGTCCCACATATCTGTGTTGGATGGGGAGATGATATCTAATGCAATCCCAGGAGTTCAATTATAAAGATGCATGTGGTGTGTTTCGGGCTGCCTCCTTGACATTAGCGCTCCAGAAGTGCACGCTGCAAGGGATCTGCTGAGTCAGCAAGCCTAGTTCCTTTCTGCAGCCAAGAACATCAAATGGTGCCTACCACACCTGATGAGCATCTGCTTTTAAGCAACTACAGTGTCCTTCTTCTGAAAGACTCCTTCTCAGTCTAAACTCATTGCTAGTTTATATCTACTTCTTGTTGGTCTAATATTATCACCAGCTTAAAGAGCTGAAAGAACTCCTCAGCGCAAGCAACACCTGGCAGGGGCTACGATGCATTTCCCCAGGGCTGGGCCAAAAATGTCCCTGTAGGCTTGCATAGAGGACAGGCCAGCACAACTCCCTGCTGCGTGCACTTGGCAGGGGGAAGTGAAGCCTTGCACCCTTTTGAGCAGTTGGTAGCCAGACCACTGGCTTCACCGTGGCCTTGCAGCTGCTTGCTGAGGGCAGGCAGGCAGAGATGATGCCTCCGAGGCCATCGCTGAGCAGCTCATCCCATGAGATGGTGTGGAAAGGTCATTGACTTGGGGGGGGCAAGGAAGTCAGCACAAGCTGACTCCAGCTAGGGTGCTGAGGGCAGGACTTTTCCCTGCTCCTCCTCTGGTCCAGCTGTAACACGCCCAGACTCTCCCTGCACCCACTTGTCAGGGTGAGTCTCTGGCCTTGTGCTATTCACCGGTGACTTCCCAAGGAGGCAACTGTCTATTGAGTCAGAAAGACCCTCCAGATGGAAAGGTGTTTCAGGAAGGCTCTTGGTAACACAATGAACTGCATAGGGATCTCCCTTATGAAGACTTAGCATTTTTCTTTCCTGGTTTTGCTGTCAAAACATCAAAGATGGAGTACCGTTTCCATTTTTTTATCCCACTCACACCTTGGTGTCTAATGCCCAGTTATGCTGAATATGGTCCCGAAGTGCATTTTCTGGCTGAGCATGTGTGGAAGAAGCAATGTGGTGTGAGTGCAGCAACTTCATGAGGGATGTGCAATGAGAAGGTCTGTAAGAAGAGCAACCACAAAATGAGCCTGAATAAAGAAACACAATGAATACCACACAGGCAAGTAGGGCTGCCTGGGATACCCCCACACAGGAGATAAAGGACATCCCTGCCCTTCTGGAGCAGCAGCTAGAGGTGAGGTGAGGGTGCCGTACAGCATCTCAAATGGGTTTAGAAGCCTGTGTTTAGGCAAAGGAGCCCCTGACCTCCAGCAGCTAGAATGGGACCCTCAATATCCAGACTGCAAATGAACAGCTGTACAGCAGAGGCTTGAGGTGACTGAAGGTAAAGCTGAATCCCACCCTAAATGTCATAAACACGTTTAGGACCTTATCCATAGTCTGCCTCTGGTGTTTCTACAGAGGCTGCTGCATGCTGGAAGCACCTTCTGCCAAGCAAGACTGGAATATTCTCTGGTGTAAAAGAAATTATGTAATTGGTGTAAAAGAAATTCAGAATGTTTGGATTTGGCGTATCCATGGCATATTGATGCAACTACATACATTTGGCAAGCACTTGCGTCTTAAGGAAGTGAAACAAATACATGCCTGTCTACCACAGCCTCTGTGTTTACCCAGCACTGAGCCTGACAGCACAGACAGACACTCTTCTGCAACAGTTCCCCGTCCCTGGAAGTGTTCAAGGCCAGGTTGGACGGGGCCCTGGGCAACCTTGTGTAGATCCAGACCTGGAGGTTGGTGGCCCTGCCTGTGGCAGGGGGGTTGGAGCTCTATGATCCATGGGGTCCCTTCCAACCCAGACCATTCTATGATTCTATGATTCTATGATTCTATGAACAGTTCCTTTCTGAGTGGATGGCAGAGCAGGGCTGTGATTAAGCTGTTCTGTGACATGAGCTGTGACACGTGCTGGAGTTCTGGTCTGCAGGGTCTGAGCCTGACCACAGCGCGTTTCTCTGCTGTAGCATGAAAATCCTGGTTTTCATTGGTGAAAGTGGGGAGAGAAGGGGGATTCTCACTTTGATATAATTGCAGAACAAAACTGGGGCAGGAACCCCGATTCAGGGGTTTCAAAGCATTTCTGTCTTCAAATTTAGTTCCAATTGCTGCAGAAAAGTTCACCTGCATGAATGCTTTGAGACTGGTACCTTCACCCATGGGGCAATAATATTCCCATCTGCCACCTACGGCTGCTGCCTGGCTATGAAACAGGACAGTACTCACCCCACCTTCTCACCTGCACGAGGAGCTGTTGCTGTCTGATGGCTCAGGAAATCTGATTTTTCCCTTTCTGGCATAACTTCTGACCCACCATGTGACCATTGATGAGCTATATAGGCACACCTTGCACTCACTCTCTTGCTTTAAAAACGAGGATGACAGTAGCTACCTTGTACACGGGGAGAGGGTTGTAAAGCTGAAGCTTCTGCTGGAACACAGATTCACGCTCAATATGATGCTTGATGCATTCATAAATAGGATTTCAGGAAACAGTTCTATGACTGAGAAACTCAAATCACCACATCCAGTTCTGCAGTCCCAATCCTGACCAGGAGAACTGTGAATCTGTATCTTGCAAGAGCGTGCAGCCAAAGGAAAGAGCTGTTTGACTAAACAGCCCCTGTCGCAAGCACCAAATATATCACACGTGCAAACAGACCCTAAGTTCAGACCTCAGGAGCCAATTGCCCAGATGCCTTTGAGGATCTGGGCCTAAGGGCTCATTCCAACCAGCTGAAGTCAACGGGACTATCCCTATATTTAAGTTTTTGCTGGATGACAGCCAAAGGCTCAGCATCTTGCAGAACTGGCTCTCATGATGCTGCATTCCTTAATAGCTGGGAAAGAGAGCAAAGCGATGTATAGCAGAAAGTGTCCATCCATATTAGTGGGTATTAGTAACCACTTTTAAAGGCCTAATCTATGTAAAAATGTTTTTGCTCCACCATCAGCAACTTCCCAGCAGAGGCAGGAATTTCCCACAGTTACATGCCCTGAGCAGACAGAGGAGCTGAAACAAAGAGCTGGATAATTAGCTCGGAGGGGAGGCGTTCCCGCGCTTCGCCTCGTGCAGCTGTGATGGGGCTCGATGGAGTGACCTGGAAAACAGACCTAACTTTAAAAGTGCAGAGGGTGAGGGTTCTAGTTGTGCCTTTTTAATTTTAAACACTGCTGCCTGTGGCTTTACAGCTTCATGCAAAGGCGGGCAGACAAACTGAAGTATGAAAGGAGCCTTATTAAAACACGCCATACATTATGTATGAACTTGAACTCTTCCTGACCTCCGTAGTCCTGGATCCGCCCCAATCCATAAACAGCTTGGGCCAAATTTTGTGCTGCTGCAGTAAGCAATTTGAATAAAATCACAAGCTGTGATTTTTCAAGACAGTATCCCCAGTTAGGAAAACTCAGGGTGCCGTGTATTACAAAGATGCCTATCTCTAACATGTACCTGAATCACGTAGCTAGGTACAAACAGTTGTCTGTAGCTACAACTCCCCTGTAAACTGAAGCACAGCCCCCTTCTGAGCAAGCTGTTAGCATTTCTTCACTGCTGCTTGCTAGGAAAAGTATATTTAGAATGGCAAATGTATAATTGCAGTTGGAGGTGGCTGAAATATTCAGCATGAATACATGATCTGGTACATCAAGCTGTTTCTTGGACCACAGATTCTTTAACCTGATCCTGATTATTTCAAAAGGCTCATATTTAGCATTGGATGCTCTTTTTTTAATTTTTTTTTTTTTTCACTGAACCAGGCACAAACAAACTGAGCTACAAGGTTGTTTGCAGGCTCCTCAGCTCAGCTGTTTGGTTCTCCTGGCACATGGCAGGTCACCCAGCTCACAAGTTGTTGCTTTTCTTCCCTGATTCTCAGCCTCACACATTTCATAAGCCTGAAACGTTATATTAAATATTCCGGTTTCTGTGCAAAGTATCTTCATTAATATGCAGATAGAAATTTGACGCAAGGCACTGAGTTGGCTTCTCCCTGGAACTGCCTGGATCCCTCTGAAGTCACCGTTCCCCTATTCCTCCCCTGCCTGACACCTGTGGTCCCAATTCTATGGACCAGGAATGGGTGAAGTGAGTGTTTCCTGCCCACTTTGCTCAGGAGACATCAAACCCGAACCTCTCTGACAGCCTCAGACCCCTGGCTCAGGGTCAGCCTGCAGAGGAGGAACCAGCCCTCTAACAGGGAGGGAGAGGCAGCTCCATCTGAAGAGGTGTCAGCGTGGCTGGGCTGGACATCTCTTCTGCTGACAAGTGAGCGGCTGCAAGCACGCTGAAACCAAGAGCTGCCATTTCTCCACCAGCACTGGGTTGTGGACCTGGACTTCAATGAGTCTCTTCAGCTATAAATACTTCTCTGAGGGGCAAATATTGCTGGATAGAGGCCTCAGAAATTTAAAGAGGAGCCAAGGTGGGGTTGGATTTCACAGGTGGTTTACACAAAGCTTTCCCAGGGAGCCATGAGCCAGGCAGGAAAGTCATGTCGTCAGTGCAGGAAGAGTTTCTGCCCCAGACCTTGTCCCCAGAATGAGCAGCAGCAGCTCTGGAAGTGAAAGAACTATTGACTTGTGTTATCCTGAGACAAGAGGCACTTCGGAAAATTCGATTAAATTCGAGGCACCTTTCACGTAGAAATAATTTGGAATGTAAACGAAGGATATTTGGCAAGTTCTAAGTTTCTGAGATATTGATTGATTCTTTAATTTTTTTTTGAGTGAATTAAAAGCATTTCGGTGGTGAAGCGTGAAAGACAATTTGTGAGTTGGTGTGTTACGAAGTGCAGCAGGCGAAAACAAAATATAAAGTGTCTCTGGAAATAACCATCACAGCTGTGATAATTGCCAGCAGTGGCTGTAATTCCCAGTAGCTGTCTATACTCAGCTTTACATGAAATTGATTTGACTTTGCATTTACTTTTTGATCAGGACTCAGGTGATTTGAATCCAGGCTCAAATTATGTACGGTTTCCCTTGTTAGGATGAAGCAATGTATCGAATGCCTAAGGGGAAAGAGTAGAAGGGAGTTGGAAAGCCCTTTGTTCAAACTTTTAATTATTTTAGCTCATTCATAGTCTGAGTGGCACAATGATCTGGTTTTATTTGATCACATCAAACTTTCAGCGCGCTACTTTATATTTTTTGCTGCAGCTAGCACACCACTTATGCAGCACAGAGTTTTTCCCATGACGCTCACAGATGTGAGCTCTGCTCCCCACGCCTTGGAGCTAGCAGCTGAAACAGAAAAATCCCTGTACCCAACTGCTTATTTCTTTGCCTGAAGACCCAGGGCCTGAAGCACTGTGGCAGCTCTCAGCTTCTACACCAACATCAGTTCAGGCTGGCTTACAAGTGCTTGCACAGCAGACAGAGCTTTCCTTGGACCTCCAAGCTACGGAGCTTCTGCTGAGAAAAACACTCAAGTTTTGCTTTCGTATTTTCAGTGAATAATTAGCTCTGTGTGACGCCTACAAACATTTCAGGTTTTTCTTTTGGGGGGGTTCCTCCCAACCCCGATCGCCCTGCCGAGAAACCCATAGTGCTTGTTGACCGTGCAGCTTCCTGGAGTGTACAGACTTTGGAGGACTCCAGAGGTGCAAGGGAAAGGCTGTCCTCACCCTGCCTGCGGCATCACAGGCAAGCCTGATGGCAGGACATGGCTTGTCCTCATGTCTCTGTTGGGCTGAAGTTGTTCTGAGAACTGTCCTCCTTTGGCACAATTCTGGAAATTTGCCTTAGGGTGTAAAACATGAAAGATATGGAGGTCAGCCCTAAGCAGGTGAGATCAGACACCACCCCAAAAAATGGGCATCTTGCACCCACCCCCACTCTTTTACTTAGGAAAGGAGACAGGCAAGCAGCTCCTCTGGTCTCTGCTCCCTGTGAGAGCAATGCTGGAGGAGAACGAGAAGGTCTTAAGGGAGAGCAAAGGCTGCCCCCTCACCCAGGCACCCCCCTGTCCTTCTGCATCTGGCAGCAAAGACAAGGAACAGGCCACATTTGAACACTGCCTGTGCCAGAGGGACCACTGAATGTGGCTCTTTCCTTGCTGCTGGTACTGCTTCCCATGGGCTCCTCAGGAGCATCTGCCTCTGGCACAGGGAAGAGGGGTCTTTCACTGTGGCTAAGCTGTACCTCGGTGCCAACCTCCCTGAGCTCTGCCCATCCTTTTGTGAAGCAGGAATGAAGCCAGAGCTCGGCAGAAGATAATACACCCAGGCCCTCCAAGGGCAGGAAGAGTCCTAATCATCAGAACTATTTTTGGAGGGATCTTTCAGCTTTATCCCCCTTCACCCCTCTGAAGCCAGAGAACAGAGCCAAACACCCAGAGGGAAAAAAGAGGATAAAAGGATTTTTCTTCCTAAGGGGAGGAGGGACCATTATCAGAGTCACAGGGAGAAGATCAAAAAGAGCTACACAAAGCAGAGGGGCAGGCTCTTTCAGTCCAGAGGAATGAATTTTGAGCCAGAAAACTACCTTAATAACAAATCTCTAAGCCCCACACATCTGTTAATTACATCCCACCCAACCGCTATTTCATCAGCATGTCTTGGTAATGCACTAGAAGTCAGAGATGCACCTTCTCGTTTTGAGGTTATGTGATAAATTGAGCAAGAAAGGGAAAACAGAGCCTGGGCACTCAGTGGGTGTCCCAGCTGTGGTGGCAAAACAGTCTGAGCAAGGGACTGAGCCACCCGTGCCACCCTCCTTCGCCCAGGAAAGCACTGGTGGGAGCTGCTTGCAAAATCTGCTCAGCTCTGCTGCCCCGAACATCTTACATTGGCACAGTTTCTGCATGCATGTGGGGCTAGTCCACAAGGATGTCAGCCTCACAATCAGTATGGTTTTCATCAACAGGAACAAAGACATGTGAACAGCTTCTGGCAAGCAGCCAAAACTTTCCCCCATCACATTTTTCACAGTCATTTTGAATATGACCTCAAGAAGACCTGTTTGTTTTGCCATAAAAGGCAAAGGGTCTAATCCCAGGCAGTTTTGTGCTGATGCTTCTAGTTTTGCAGGCATAAAAGCTTCTGCCTGAAGGCATTAATAGAGTAAAGGGAGTCAAGATTGGTTATGTCCTGGCTCTTCACAGGATAAAAGGAAAAAATTGCACATAGACCCAAGAAGGAGGTGTGGTACTTAGCACATCAACACTCGCTAATAAATGCTACCCAGGCTTAGATATTAGAAATGTGTGTGTTCATGAGCATGTCTGGTGACAAGAGAAATGTAGTGTAATTTACTAGCAGTGGCTGCAGTGTAGCTGGCTGCTCTTTGCCACTGGAGAAAGTGAGAAATGTCTTCAGGCACAGTTCTTGCCACTTCACCTGTGGGACATGCTTGGGAACTCCCTCCCAGTTGAGAGGTAAGCATTGTTTCTGAAACAGTGATGCTTAACACCTAACACACAGTTCAGGAACAGTTAAATTCAGTAGACTATGTCAACAGGCCCTGTCCTGCAGTCAAGAGAGACTGGTCCTCAAAGGATGCCCTCTTACCTCACAAGCAATGATCAATTACATGCGTTTTTGTCAGTTCCACCCATGATTTACTGAGTGTGCTGGAGAATTCTGTTTCACCTGCATATGTGGTGTTTTCTCTTTCCCATTTTTTTCCTGTTCAAAATGTAACCTTTGTAGTTTACATCTAGCATGAGATGCATCTGTGAACTCCTATGAGGGAAATAAATAAACCCTGCAGTTCAGTGCCAAGTGAGAAGTCCCTCCCCTGTAGGGAAATTGGCACTAGTATTGCAAGACCCATTTTTGTAAAGGTGCCCCAAGCTACATCAGCAAAAACTTCTGGGCTGCAAGCATGCATTGCTGGCTTATGTTGAGCTTCTCATCCACCAACATCCTTAAGTCCTTCTCCTCAGGGCTGCTCTCAATTCATTCTCTGCTCAGCCTGTAGCTGCGCTTCGGATTGCCCTGACCCACATGCAGGACCTTGCACTTGGCCTTGTTGAACTTGATGCAGTTTGCATGGGCCCATCTCTCCATCCTGTCAAGGTCCCTCTGGAACTCTACGGGTTATTCACACCAAGGGATAAAGTGCACACTACTTTGTATTCATACAGTGGCCTCACAGGTTGCCTGGGCAAACCAAAGGTTTTCTGGCTTGGACTCATTTGAAAAACTGTTCTGATATTGTTGAGCTACACTGAAAGAGGAGCACCAGAAAAAAAAGAAAAAGCCATGTGTAGAGAGTTGCGAAGTCCTCAAAGGGAGAAAGTACAACAGCAGCAACAGCTGGCCTGGGAAAGCAAGCATACAGCAGTCCAACATACTGAATACACTGTCCAGGTAAGGTTCATCCTTGCAAAGGTATTTCCTCCTTCCAGTGCCAAGACAAAGGAAAGCTGGAGTTACTGGTGGCAGAAGTTCCAGTTGTAGAAGATAGACCTTGAAGGAGGTTTGTTTTAACTGGCACCCTCCCCTATTTGAAAGGTGCCCCCCTTGCTTGCTTTCACAGGTTGTTACTAGGTTGTGCTAATCCTGTCTGTCCATAACAGGCATTTGTTCTTTCTCCTTTGTAAGATCCAGGCTGCTATTTTTAAAATTTCTTTAGTTCAACAGGTCCTCAAGCTCCACCTGGACTGAATGACTACACACACAAAACTGTCATAAAAGGTAATTAAATAGGTGAAAAGATAATACACTGACAAGAAACACTGTTGATAAGCTGAAAAGGCAATGCACATTGGTTTAGCACCCTCAAGAAGTGTATTTGTTTAGATAATAACTTACACAGAAAATAAACTCAGCCAGAATTACGCTGGACAAATAAGACTCTGCTGCTTTATTTTCTATTGTGGCATATGCAGTTTTAATTTTCAAGGTCTTTGGAGTGATAAAGTTCCTGAAATACTCAATTTGTCTTTATTTAACTGTGAAAGGGGTAAATTGAGTGACCTGATTAAGTCTGAATGAGTTGCCCTGACTTTGACTGAAGGGAAATAGGGGACTACTGCTAAGGGACTTTACTATGAGGAATAAAAGCAGTTTAATACAAAATATGTCAATCAATTATTTACAAAAAATAGGCCTGGGGTATCCAGTGTGATATTTTTAGGAATTTCCAAAGTTGGTTGTAACTGCATAAATATAGTACATGCTTTCATGTCCATAAAATAGCTGATTTACCATGCACTTCCTAAGAAAGAAGGTACAGTGATAGAAAATCTGTAAGATACACATTGAAAGGATAAAAAATGGTGCTAAGTCTTGAAATAAAATGGAAAATAAATGGAGATTCACTGTGGAATAGGTGCTTTCCTAAAGAAGTCTTTCAAAGGTCTTCCACTCGTCCAGTCCTCAGGGACATCTTGGACACTGGTTTGAAAAGGAAATCAGATTATTGCTGGTAACATTTCTGGGTGATAAAAACAGTGTGAGAGGTAAGAGGTGAAGAGCAGAGGACAATCTGGATAAAGATGATACATAGTGATCCAAACTGTATGTAAAAAGGACATAAACAAATGGGGTACATCCAAGACAGCTGAAGGTAGGGTAATGTCAGCAGGTGCTCAACAGTTCAGTGATACTTAAAATAGGTTGTTGCTTTTTTGAGGATCCAAGACATGCACAAAACTGAGGGAAGTCATGGCAGGAGTGACCAGCTGATATCCTCCCTCCATGAAATGACCAACCAGCCCTCACTAGCACCTGACAGAAGAAACAACAGTGTCTCAGCTAAGATCAGGGAAGTTATGTTCCTTCTCTATCCACAGACATTGGATTATTCCTGGAATAGCATGTCAGTTCTCAGGTCTTCCTTTTATCTTGTAACATTAAAAGTTGGAGAGAACTCAAAGAACCACATGCATGATCAAAGGTCCATAAAATACGTTTTTCATTGGAATTAAAAGGTGTTAGTCTGTTTACCTCAAGTACAAGGGGGCACTGTTGTCACTGTTTATAAGAGTCTTCATAAGGAATAATAGTTTGAAAACAAAGTGGTTTTATACCCTCAAAAACATCGACATGACCAGATCCAATGGTGGGAAGTTACAGCTGTAGAAATCTGTATTTCTGCCTATGTTGAGAGATAGTAGCCACTGAAATGACATACTGAGACTTCTGAGGGGAAATCCATTAGCTGAATCCATTCTCTGAAACCAACACTAATATTTCAAAATTGGGTATCCTCTAGGTTAGGGGAAGATCCTGGACCTGGAGCAGATGCTAACTCTGAAGCAAGTGCTGAGCAGGTGATGTAAGCCATAGAAGTAGTTTTGGAGCCTTTCTCTAGTGCTGCCACTGACACACTCGTGGCCCCGTGGGATACTGTTGTAATCTGTCTGTGCTTCATTTTACCAAATATCAACAGGCATTTTCAGCCCCTGGTATGCAAGTTGCTCTAACAGTGCAAAACACGCTGTTATGGAGCCAAATCTGTCCACAGATCTCCTTGCTCATTAGGGACTGCTGCCTTGTTGAAGCCGATTATAGCTCCATGGCCCTCTTAATGGGATTTCTTTTATTCCATCTTTTATTCTACTAATCCCTCAGATAGTTTGTTTGCAGGTTCTATGATATGAATTGTGCTGCACAAGTCAGAGCTTCAAATAAGGGAAAATATCAAAGTTCCCACTTTTTATTTGTTTTGTTTGTGGATGAGATTTCCAGCTCCATGCCACACATACTCAGGTGCAGATTGCCACACTCAAGGGACTGCACACAGTTGCATGTATCTCGAGGGAACTGGCAAATGAAGTTGCTGCCCATCATATCTGAGAAGTTGTGCCAGTACCGTGAAGTCCCCACTGACTGGAAAAGGGCAAACATAACCCTCATTTTTAAAAAGGGAAAAAAGAAAACCCCAGGGAACTACAGGCTGGTCAGTCTCACCTCTGTGCCTGGCAAGATGACAGAGCAGATCCTCTTGGAGACTACGCTCAAGCACATGGAGAATGAGGTGATTGGTGACAGCCAACATGGTTTCACTAAGGGCAAATTACGCCTGGCAAATCTGGTGGCATTCAACAATGGGGCTGTAGTGCTGGTGGATAAGGGAAGAATGACAGACAACATCTACCTGGACTTGTGTAAGGCCTTCAATGCTGTCACACACGATGTTCTTGTGTCTAAATTGGAGAGACATGGATCTGATGGATGGATAAGGAACTGAACAGGTGGTCACACTCAAAACATTGTAGTCAACAACTCAGTGTCCGGGTGGCAACCAAAGATGAGTTGCATTCCTCAGGGGTTAGTACTGGGACTGTCACTGTTTAACATCTTGGGATTGAGTGGACCCTCAGCAACTTTGCCAACAACCCCAAGCTGTGTGGTGCAGTTAAGATACTGGAGGGAAAGGATGCCATCCAAAGGGACCTTGAAAGGCTTGAGAGGTAGGCCTGTGTGAACTACATGAAATTCAACAAGGCCAAGTGCAAGGTCCTGCACATGTGTTGAAGCAATCCCAAGCATACCTGCAGGCTGGGTGGAGAATGGATTGAGAGCAGCCCCGAGGAGGAGTTGGGAGTGTTGGTGGATGAGAAGTTCAAAATGAGCTGTCAATGTACACTTGCAGCCCAGAAAGCCTCCCATGTCCTGGGCTGCACCAAAAGAAGCATGACCATCAGGTCAAGGGAGGGAATTCTGCCCCTCTACTCCTTTCTAGTGAGACCCCACCTGCACTACTATGTCCAGCTCTGGGGCCCTCAACATAAGAAAGACACAGAGATAGTGGAGCAAGACCAGAGGACAGCCACAAAGATGATGAGAGGACTGGAGCACCCCTGTTACGAAGACAGGCTGAGAGTATTTGGGTTGTTCAGCCTGGAGAAGAGAAGACTCTGGGGAGATCTTATAGCAGCCTTCCAATACCTGAAGGAGACTGCAGGAAAGATGGAGAGGAACTATTAACAAGGGCAGGGAGTGATAGGGCAAGGGATCATGGGTTCAAGCTGAAGGAGGGGAGATTTAGATTATGTATAAGGAAGAAATTCTTCCATGTGAGGGTGGTAAGGCCCTGGCACAGGTTGCCCAGAGAAGCTGTGGCTGCCCCTGGATCCCTGGCAGGGTTCAAAGCCAGGTTGGATGGGGCTTTGGGCAACCTGGGCTAGGGGAGGTTGTCCCTTCCCATGGTTGGGGGGGTTGGGACTAGATGGGCTTTGAGGTCCCTTCTAACCCATTCTTTGATTCTCTGACTGTATGTTAACTGATAAAAACTACCATCTAAAAAATGCTCCTGGAAAGAGAATGCCTGCTGTAACTTTTGTAGCTGTTCTCAGGGCAAAGGTCTATCTCATTAAAGTCTGCTTTTCTGTCTTTCCCCATCCTCTTCATTGCATCATCTGACTCCTTGCCCTCTGCGTTGGGGTGAAACTGGTCCTGCCTCTTTGGTCTGGATCCTGGGGCTGGCCTGTCCGGCTCCTCTGGCTGTTGTGGGAGGCAGCAGCTCAGCCTGTACAGAGAAACCTTGTAATCATTTGAGCTGTGCACCAGCACATCTTTCCTTCACATGTGCAACCCGCAATTTGGCAGACACAATTTGGACATGGGTTTTCATGTGTGATGCCACCTCCAGATGTAGATGTCATTCTGACTAATAAATTTTAAATCCCCACTCCAAAACATGGGTATGCATAGCGTTTGGTTTGGGTTTTTTTCTAAGAATTGATCCACCAGAGAAGTGTTCTTCTCTCAGTCATTCTGGCTGAAATTAACCCTGCAGATACACAGAAATCAGGCTGGAGTAGACACACAGAACAGACAGTCCCAATGGTTCAACTTGGGCCATCAAATAAATAACTGCAAACAGGAGTATGTAAGGTAATTGTCATAATAACAATGCCCAGATCAGCCAGATGATGGACAGGAATGCAGTAACCTCTGAAATGCCAGAACATCTCTGCGGCTTGCTACAGCTGCACTAGTTTATAGACCGCAGTTATTCTAACCCATGAGGGCATTTTATAATATTACATTATATTTTATTATATTATATTAATTCTATTAGGGTTTGTTTGGCTGTTTAAAAGAAGAACAAAGTCTCACAAGAGCCCCGATCCCTTGCAGAGAGAGACATAATGAAAATCTCCTGATAAATAACAGTTGCTGAGAGCAACTGCTCATCCCACGTTCTGCCTTGTACAGAAATGATCATCCACGGAAAGATTTTAAGACATCAGGAGAGAGCCTCAGAAGAAGCAGGAGGAGGGATGCAGGAGTGGGGGAAATAGTGTACAGAGACTGGAAACTTCTGCCAAACGTTGCTGAGCCTGAGTCAAGTGGTTTTTCTTTAAATATTTGCAGCATCGAGGCCTGAGTTGGTAACTTGAATATTAATACAGTACGTCCTTCTAAATGGGTGCCTAAAAGCTGCAGGGCTTTTCCTGCCTGTGTTCCTTCTCCTTCCCTCTCCCAGCCATCCCTGCTCTGCACAGTTGTACCAGGTCATTTTAAGGGGGAGGGGGAGGCTCATCTGGAAAACTGCTGCATATTTATAATAAGACCATCTATTACACCAGTGCAGGATGGAATTGAAAACATATGGTGCCCTGGGAGAGGCTGTTTCTTTTTTTAGGCCTCTTATGCCCTTCAGAAATGTCAAGACAGAGGAATGAAAATGTCAGGAAACTGCAATATGCTTACTCTAAAGGCCTCCTGTCAGTGACGTATTTATGAAGCTGTTGGAAATTTGATTCACACCAAGCACAAAGAAACAAGTTTTTAAAAGCCATGTTAACAGAGCAGCCTGCTAAAGTCAGTACTCCTGTACTGTACCTTGGTGGGACCTTCTGCTTGGACATAGGTCCCCATGCAGCTCAGGAGAAACCCCACTCCTGTAGGGAGAGCTTGATGCCACTTCCCTGTAAGGGTCTAGAGGAATGTCCCCCAGGAGTTGGGCATCACTGCAACGGTGAGCTGCTGCAGTGGATGGTGATGGAGCAGCAGGATGGGGCAGCCCAGCAGGATTCATATGCAATTCTCTATGTTTGAAAAATGATAAATGTGATCAAACAGAAGAGTCACTTGGTAGTCTCTGACCACGCTGCGATGGCACTGGGATGGTGCTCTGTGACTGGGCCGATGCAAACCGCATGAAGTTCAACAAGGCCAAGTGCAAGGTCCTGTGCATGAGGCAGGGCAATCCCAAGCACAGCTACAGGTTGGGAGGAGAATGGATTGAGAACAGCTCTGAGGAGAAGGACTTGGGAGTGTTGGTGGATGAAAAGCTCAAAGTGAGATGTCAATGTGTGCTTTCAGCCCAGAAAGAAAAAACATATCCTGGGCTGCATCAAAAGAAGTATGATCAGCAGGTCAAGGAAGGGGATTCTGCCCCTCTGCTCTGCTCTGGTAAGACCCCACCTAGAGTACTGTGGCCCCCAATATAAGAAGGACATGGAAATATTGGAGAAAGTCCAGAGGAGGCCACAAAGACGATCCAAGGGCCGAAGCACCTCTCCTATGAGGCTGAGAGAGTTAGGCTTGTTCAGCCTGGAGAAGGCTCTGGGAGACCTTATTGTAGCCTTCCAGTAACTGAAGGGGCCTGCAGGAAAGATGTAGAGGGACTGTTTTTCAGGGAGTTTCCAACCCAAACCAGCGTGTTATCCTATGATTCCATGACTGTTTCAGTTCACTAGTGGGTGTGGAGTCACATGGACCAGTTACCACTGTCACAAATGTCTTCCTAATGTTTTGTGTTTAGAGTTTTAGTCAGAGCTTCCTTAGGGCTGATCACTTCTTAAAGGCTCGAGTGTCAGCATCAGCGTGGTACAACAGAGGCACAGCAGGTCCCTCGGACTATATGAGGCCAAGTAGAAGAACAGAAACCAAGCCCTGTTCTCTCACAGGAATATAGAAACCACTTACCTGTAGAACCTGCTGATTGATCTTACAGAGTACACACCAACATCTCAGGCCTGAAAGCAGCCCAGAGTGGCTGCCAAGGATCTGAATAGTTTCCAGTCCAATGCAGACTAATGTTGCGGAGCTGCCTCTGAAACTGACTGTGAATATGACCAGCTACTGCCTCAGATGCAAAACCCCATCTGTGGTCCAGCTACACTGACTTGACCACCATGTTGGAGATGAGACATATCAGAGGTCACATGGATATCAAATCAGCGACCTCAAATCATTGGTTAGTGGCTTTAAAATTCCCAGGCAAGTCCCAGAGGAAGAAAAATGGGGCTCAGGATCATGGTGTCCTCCCAGCTTAAGGAGGACAGGAGCGTACCCCTGAGTGGCTGTGCTGGACTGCCTGCACCATAGGGCAGCAGTAGCATCTCTTTTCTTTGCTTATTGCCAACAGTCCAACAGAAAGAAGAGGAAGAGGCTTCCAGAACGAGGCTGGAAGAGATGGTGGAAATATTTCAGTCAAGCTTGTCAGGGTTTTAAATAAATTACTTATCAAACATAGTGGTTTGGTTGGTTGGTTGGTGAGGTTTTATTTTCATGTTTAGAAAAAATTTCTGGCAAGGAGAACAGAGCTGTGACCATATTGCAATTCTTGCTATGGGCTGTATTAGAGGAAAAGGATGTGGGAGGTCTTGGAATAGAGAAGGTCTGGGGGAAACAGATATGCCCTGTTTCTGAGCCCAGAGCCTGGGATGTGAGGTGGAAAAGCAGCAAAGCATGGGCAGATTATAGAGGGCAAAAGTGTTGGACAATTTCCAGAATAGTGCTAAGACAAAATGGAAAGGATGGGTCAAGGAGTTCACCCCTTGAGCGAGGAGCTCAGCACCTCTGACATGCCCACAGGATGGGCTCCGCAGCTTACACACACGTGACATGACTTCTACTTCAGTTCACCATGCTGAGGATAACACCTCTGAGACAGGCACTTTCCCCAGAACATGTGGATTTGGGTAGCTCATTTGCAGGTGAGTCTCGAGGCTGTGCCCCCAGCAAGGATGATCCCCATGGAGGTCCCACTCAGAAATGAGGCAGAAAATATCACTTTGGAGCACAGGGCAGAGCGTGAGCAGTCCAGTGGGAGGGGACAACAGCTCAAGATGGTTTTGATTCTGCCTCTAAACCCTGGTGTGCAGCTCATGTTGTTCTTAGCTGCTCTCCTTCCTTCTGTGTGCCCCTCCTAGCAGGGAAAAAGACCACGCTGGAAGTCATGTGGCAGAAGAGGGTAATAAAACAAACATCAGTGTACACTGAGCTGGGAGCAGAGAACAAAAAATGGATAGAAAAATTATATTTAAGAGAAAATAGGAAGGACTGCAGGAGCAAAGAGAGATATCACGAACTCCTGGAGAAGCACATGAGTTTGCTTGCCTCATACAATAATTCATCTTCCCATTGCAACTCCATGCTCCACCAGTGATCCCAGTCATCTGCCATGACTCTTCATTGTCACAGATTTCTGAGCATGAGGAAAAGAGATTTGGCCTGTGAATTGTGGATGGCACGATTTGGAGTAGGAGTGAGGACACGGTGGTTTTAATCTTTGGTTTTTTGTTGGTTTGCAGCCAGAAGGCCATTGACCCTCTGAGACACCCTCTCCCTTCCACTGAAGTCTTATCTGGGTGGGTTACATTGACAGGAAGCCCATGGCTAATCATTCCAGGGTGACATTTTGAAAATCATTACAGAGAAGTAGGATTTTGCATTCTCTTTCAGAAGAGATTTCTGTTGTTGAAGTAAGACACCATCCCAGACACTCTCCACCCTTCTTTCTCAAAGACTGGGGTAGTCCATCTGCTGGCCTGGTGGTCAGACACGTTGCACGGGGCAATTCTGGGGGAGATGCAACAACCAGCTGTGGATCTGCAGGCCGGGAGCACTCTCCCAGGGTGAGGAGATTGCTCTCGGCCAGCTCTGGGGCATTGTTGAGGCAGCTCCACACCCAAGAACACCCCTTGGTGTTCAGCAGCTCAGACAAGAACAGAGAGAAGAAATCTTGCACATAACTCTGGAGTGAATTCTCCTCAGGTAGCTCCCTCCAGCATGGCAGTTGAAATGAGAGATGCTTGCTCATCTTCTTCAGGTGAGGGTAGATATGCTCCTCCTAAAACAGGCTTAGACCTCTTCATAGGGATGTTGTGGTTTAACCCCAGCTGGCAACTAAACGGCACACAGACACTCACTCATTCTCCCTCAGTGAGACTGGGGAGAGATTCAGAAGAGTGGTGGGGTAAGGAGTAGAAAGGCCTTGGCTCTGTGTCAGCACTGCTCAGCAGGAATGAAAACACCCCTGTGTCATCAATGCTGGTTTCAGCACCAATCCAAAACACAGCCCCATAGGAGCTACTACAAAGAGAATTAACCCTATCCCAGCCAAAAAGTAGTACAAGGGATTTCACACATTCATGGATGGTCTTAAACTGCCTCCCCAGAGGTAAAACCACCTAGGTGCCTGATGCCCTTGGGAAAAAAAGACCTTTGTCCTTTCACTCTTAATTTCCCCTCTCTGTGTGCTAGAGATAACCATGCTTATCTGCTTCTGCCAAACACGTTGAGATTTGCAGAAGAGAAGCATTGGGTACATGACTAACGTTGGCATCATCCTCATCATCCCTTTGTTGAACCCTGTCAGGCTCAGGTTGCTGAGAGTCAACTTTGCACCATTTCAACTACCTACGCAAGGAAGACTCATGGCTGTTGCGGTGTCCCTAAGCTGCGGAGGTGCCACTGAAGAACCTTACTGAGGTGGTTCAAGCCCTCGAGCAAGTTTCTCAAAGGAAAGTCCAGGCTGCCAACAGACGTGGGTAGAACCGAGCACAGAAGGGAGGACAGGGAGAAGTTAATATTTCACAGGCATGATCTACAACTGTGAAACCTGATCACTGCTGGGAAATGTGGGTTTATATTTTTTCTCTAAATTAAAATAAAAACAAGGCCAGAGCTCCAGCGAAGTATGGAACCAGGGAGCTCTGTTTTAGCTTTGCAGCAAAGTTCAAGTTTGCATTTAACACTAATTAAATCTTTTGCTATTGTACTAGAAGAAGTATCAGTGAGGAGACTGTCTCTGCCTCCAGAGCTTTTGATGTGGTTAATTTCTGGAAGGAGGAATTTGAGACTCGGATTTTGCAGTGCTTCCCTTCACTATCCTGGCCTGAAATAAGTGTGGAACCCCATGCCAAGAAGTAACAAGAATAAAAATATTTTTTGTGGGTTTCTGCCACAAAGCAAAGATGGGGACAGAGGGGTTGATTTGAGGCAAGTGATGAGTCTCCCAGGTGCAGAACTGGTGCAGGACACAGCCACAACAGAGGACAGGGCAGTGAGTGTTGCCCTCATTAACTTACAGCAGATGCCACTCAGAAAAGGGTAAAAAGGTGCTGGTGCAGACAAGGCAGAGAGCTTTTGCAATATGGCTATTTAAATAAAATCATTTATTGGACGCAGTTCTTGGTGTACTTGAACTGAGATGGAGACTGGAGGGGGATGAAATTCAGACCGAGAAGGAGTTAATGCATTTAAAAGGCTAAAACCTGCACCCCTGGGATAAAAGCAAACTTAGTCAGTGACTTCACTGCAACTCAGCAGTAAATCCAGAGTGAGTGTTCTGCGCAGAGCGCAGATGTCTGAACACTACCCCTGGATGGGAATAAAAGGAAATGCTGTTTACTGTGAACAAAATGCATTACGAACAAACACTGACACACCCTAAACCAACTTTCTTTTGAAAGTAAGAGCGGGTTTCATTAAAAGCAAAATTCGTGAAAAGAGATTTACAAGATATGTGGGAACTTGCTTGAATGATTAAAAATTAATTATAGCAAGGGGGAGGATGTAGAAACATGTTATGTTAGAATGCCACTGCATGGCCCAGGCAAATCTGTTTCTGAGACTGTAAATCCAGCTTCTTTTCTCCCCTACCCTCCCTAATATCTGATTCTGCACAGGACTTAGAATCATAGAATCATAGAATCATAGAATGGTCTGGGTTGGAAGGGACCCCATGGATCATAGAGCTCCAACCCCCCTCCAGGTCTGGATCTACACAAGGTTGCCCAGGGCCCCATCCAACCTGGCCTTGAACACTTCCAGGGACGGGGCATCCACTACTTCTCTGGGCAGCCTGTTCCAGCACCTCACCACTCTTTCTGTAAAAAACTTCCCCCTAATATCTAATCTAAACCTTCCCTCCTTTAGCTTTAGTCCATTCCCCCTTGTCCTGCCATTATCTACCCTTTTAAAAAGTTTAATCCCCTCCTGCTTATAAGTTCCCTTCAGGTACTGGAAGGCTGCAATGAGGTCCCCCCGCAGCCTTCTCTTCTCCAGGCTGAACAAGCCCAGCTCCCTCAGCCTCTCTTTGTAGGGCAGGTGCTCCAGCCCTCTAATCATCCTTGTGGCCCTCCTCTGAACCCTCTCCAACAGTTCCACATCTTTCTTGTATTGGGGGCCCCAGATCTGGACACAGTACTCCAGATGGGGCCTCACGAGGGCAGAGTAGAGAGGGACAATCACCTCCCTGTCCCTGCTGGCCACCCCTCTTCTAATGGAGCCCAGGATCCCATTGGCCTTGCGAGCTGCAAGAGCACACTGCTGGCTCATGTTAAGTCTCTCGTCCACCACAATCCCCAAGTCCTTCTCAGCAGGGCTACTCTCAAGAAGCTCTTCTCCCAGTCTGTATCTATGTCTGGGATTCTTCCGACCCAAGTGCAACACCTTACACTTGGCAGTGTTGAACCTCATTAGGTTCCCCCGGGCCCATCTTTCCAGCCTGTCAAGGTCCCTCTGGATGGCTTCCTTTCCTTCTAGGGTGAACACTTGCTGGACACTGGAGCAGATGCACTTACTCCCTTGAAAATCAAAGATGATTCAGTGGTGCAATGGTCCCAGTTAAAGCCGTACCTCCTCATCCCCCAACTTATCGGCACTGTCACAGAGGGAAATCCTGAGCTTGCTGCACTTAAGGGGAGGGAAAAGGCTCCTATTAATCTCTTGAAAACTCTCAGGTTTGAAAGGACCTCAACACTTGCTAAGTCTAAGGCCTCACAGATGTCAAGCAAAGCCACCAAGGAGGTGATGGAAGCAATGCACAGACTGCTGGTGCCAGAGCCCTGGGACAGGCCATCAACACATAAGGAGTGTCCCTGACAGGAGACAAACATCAGCTCTTTGCGTCTCCTCTTGGGCTTCCCTTTAATTTTGGTCTACCGGTGTTTTGGTTTTGTCTTCTTTGGGGAAGCCTTATAAAGCTGTGGAGCGAAGACGAAGCATGGCTGCTGATGTGATTGTGCAGTGAGGGAAATGGGGCTTGCTTTTCTTGCACGTGTTTTGCATGTGCCCTCTGAGGAGCACAAACCCAGCAGCAGAGATGTCTCAGGGACTGCTGTGGCTGTGCTGAGTTGTCCCCATTTTGGGTACCCAGTGCACAGCAGGCTTGGGGGCGTGCATGAGAAGTGTCCTTCCGTGGTGTCCCTCACCATCCAAAGAAGAGAAGCAGTTCAGCAGCAGCAGCTCATGCTGGGGAATGGTGTCCAGACTGAGCTGTGGCTGTTGGCACAGCCTTGCTCTTTTAACTCCTCACAGGTAGCTGGTGAAAATGAGCAGGTCTGGTCACCAGTGCCTGCTGATGCTGGTGGCAGTGGCTGACATACAACACTTTGGGAACGAAGCCAGTAGATAGAGGCAAGCGACAGCTCAGAGCAGCTCCCTTGTCTCCACCTCCAACCCTATTTCCTTTTTCTATTCACTTGTTTTGCTCCCCCACCCCCTCTTTGGTCAGGTACAAGTCCAGGACACCTTCATTGACCTTACCATTCCCAAGGGAAAAAAACCAAAAACTAAAACCCTAAAAATCAAAAACTAATACCTGGTTTGATTCAAGCCTCTGACCTCCAAATGCTGGAGAACAAGGAATTGCTGGAGAACGAGGAACTGCTTTGTTGTCTGTATGTTCAAGTAGTCTTACAGCATTTTATCTTGCCCAGAGAGCTACTCAGACATAAACCAGTGATGGAGAAGGGGTTGGTCTTTGGTCCATCCTCCTCTGACAGTCCCTTAGCTCTGTTAAACTACCATTTTCAAACAGGCTACATATTTTCTCTCCTATCCTCTTCTATCTTATCTGGCCTTTATCATCTGCAGTAACATTATTATCAGCCAGAGTGTTTGCAGCGATGGCTGCACTGCAGTTCTGAGGCTCTGCAGGCATACAGTAGAGCTGCAAGACTTTTCTCCTGCAATTCCTTTCCCATTAATTTCCAACTATTTCGTTTTCTCCAGCCCCAGAGCTGTTTATCCTTGCTGTGAGCTCCTCAGCGGGCTGATTCACTCCTTGGGCTGCGCCAGCTCGTGTGAGGGAGCCGGGTGCTCGCCAGCTGGCAGCCCCCCCAGAAGCAGATGAGCTGGCCTGGAGAAGGACTGAGGTCAGACTGGCTGGAAGAGCTGCTCAGTTACCATTTCTCCAGGGTTTTCTCCAGTTGAAAGGCTGGGCGAGAACTTGGACGGAATTTAAAGCACCTCAGCAAGAAATCCAAGGGAAAAGGGTAGTTTGATGGGGGAAGTGCTAACTTTGGATTTGGGAGAGCTAAATTGAACTCCTTCCAGTGCCATTTAGTCTCTCTGTGATTCATTTCTTGCTCTTCTCCAGGGATAATGCTACCCCTGGGAATGCTCACCTTGAGATACGGGCTGTGTAAGCCCCCAAAGACTGTCTAGCTCTGGGTGAAGCTGTTGCACATTGGAAAGGTCTGTAAAGACCAAGTCTCCTGCTGATTCTAGTTGCAAGGTTCCTGCTGACCTAGAGAAGGGGCAGCAACAGGCCTATTTCTTTTTGCCTCTGCAGTCCTTCCAGGTCTTCCCTGCCTTGTGTTCACACCACACAAAATGTAGGTGTTCACACCCCACTCCAGTGTAGGTGGTAGGGGTGAATTCAGCATCAAACACGACGTGTCAGATAGATAGATTTTCTTACTGTTTCTATTTCTCTTTTGGAGACAGAAATCTTTCCTGGAAGGAACTATAGAACAGTGAATATCCCATTATCCAGCATGTAGCATACCCAGCTGTTACACACAGCAGAAAAATTTCAATCCGTGAAAGTCCTTTGCTCCTGCTAAGGCATGGGAGTGTGAATCCCTGAAGAAGAAGTGGGTGAGGCTGTGATGACTTGTGGAGGAGATGTCCTCACCTGCATAGCTCTGTTAGGTGCCGTGAGCTCTCCTTAAGCCTCTTTCCTCTTTTCTGAATGCTTTCTCTTCTAGAAGCTTCTTCTGCCTGTAAAACTCACCTTCTACACCTCTTGCTTTTCCCATTCATACTGTTCCTCAGCTTGGTAGCATGCACCTAATGCCCCTTTGCAAAATACAGTGTCTTCTATACCTGGAGTAAAGCCATACTGTGGAGAGGACAGCAGACATCACCTTTAAGATCTTGGCTTTCATATGGCAGTTCAATGGCAAGAGAGCTGGAGGCTGTAAGAGGACTTGGAAAGAAGCAGCTTGTTTTTCTTCTCCAGCATATGTCTGTGTGGGAAGGAGGATGCTGATCCACAAACAGTCTGCTCGCAGTTTCATTTGCTCCAGGCAGGGATCACAAGCAGCGACAGGGACTTCTGGCCCAAACTGTGTCTCTGACAGGGCTGACCAGGTGCTGTGGCAGACTCTGCCATTGTTTCACTCCCAGCGTATGTGGGACAGTGGCCAACCCATCCTCTGATCCTGCCCGGGACTCCCACCCTTCTCCAAATATGCAGATTGACACAACATCCCAATTCCCGCTCCTCCCGAGGCCAGTGTGTTTGGTGAACCGATCCCCAAGCCTATGGGTTGCCAGAGGAGTGGGGCTCAAAGGGGTCCCCTGGGATGCAGCAGATGTAATGGGTCTTTTCCCTCCTGGGGACAGGGCACCAGTGCTGGGAACAGAAACTTGTGAGCCCTAAGGTGCACTTGGGACAGGGCTGGCAGGACCACCTCCCAGGGACTTAACAGGCTTGGGGCAATGCCAACTGTCCTTAGTCATGGAAAACACCCACTGGAGTCAAGGGAAGTTCACTGACTCAGTGAGTGGAGCTGCTACCAGGCTAATATTGCAACTGAGACCCACGTCTGGGCAACCATAGTGACATTATATACATCTTCTTTGTATGCTGTCCACTGCATTGTTCGATATGGGCTCAGGGAAGTTTCCCTCTGTCTCTTTCCAGGGAAGACCGGCTAATTCACTGTGTGCCTGGGACCTGTGTAATCCCTTGGACTGCTTCACTTCCTTTTGATTTGTCTTTCCTTATTTTCTTCTTATCTGTGCTCCTCAGTCCTATCTCAAAAACATCCAGACAACTCTAATTGCTGCTAATGCTAAAATCCATGTTGTAAAGACCTCCCCGCTTTCCCTCAACATTATGTTTGCTGTTTTTCCTCCAGTTCTTGCCACATTGAAGATACGCCCAGGCTGACCGTCAGCGTACTCATTGTTAAGTATGACTTAACTCAGAATATTAATTGTGGGTGTCTCGTTATTGGAAGTGTTCAAGGCCAGGTTGGATGGGGCTTTTGGCAACCTGGGCTAGTGGAGGATGTTCCTGCCCATGGCAAGGGGGTTGGAACTAGATGACCCTTAAAGACCTTTCCGACCCAAACCATTCTGTAATCACATAATTTCAGTATTATTCTCAAGGGATTTTTCAGTCTCCTGGTAGGCTATCCCTGCTGGATCTGATTGTACCTTAGCTTTGCCACTCCTATTAAAAAAGTAGCAAATAAATGCCCTTTTTTTTGAAGCTCGCATCACATTCATTCCTATTTGTGCAGAATATACATGCACAGTTAACAGGCAAAGAAACTAAAAGTTCTTGGATGCAACATTCCTTCTGAGTGGCCAAAGAAAGGGTTTTTTTTTCCTCTTCTACAGAACTTTGGGGTTTTTTTTCTTGTAAAGGAGCTTGTCAGATATTTTGTTCTGGGCTTCCTTATCCTCAGGCTGAGCTGCACCTCTGCATGAGAGTGTCCCTCAAGATCACCCCAAAAATGCTCCTTCTGAGTTTATTTAGCCTACAGAAGAGAAATCTGGAGGGACTGCAGTCTCACAGAGCAGTGAGGGCTGAACCACACCCACAGCAGCAAAGGCACACGGTCATCTAATGGAATTAGAGTTCAGGTTTAGGAATTAAGGGGGTAGAAAGCTTTCTAAAGGTGAAGATAAACCTGGTAATAGATTGCGTGGGGAGGCCGAGGAATTCCCGTCCTTTGAGGCCTGGTGGACAGGTTGGGCAAAGCCCTGTCAGGGGTGGCTTGGAATTGGATCTTGCCTGCGGGCAAGGCAATGCAGGAGCCAAACTCACAAGGTCCGTTCCAGCCCTGCTTTTTAGTACTTTACTGTACAGCACTACTGGAGAGCTCTCAGGGAATGCTGGAAGGTCCGTGGATGCTGAAAGGCTTTCTCTTTGGGGGCAGGCCTCTCTAGCAGTGTGCTGAGTGGTGTGTTTTTTACTATGCGTTTTTAAATGAGTTGAGTATGGAGTCCAGACTCCCAGGGCACAAATTTTTAAAATCTGAAATCCCAAATGAGATGAACTGTTATTTCTAGACTTAGGTAATAGACTGGCAGAACAACAGAGAGTTGCCTGGCACTGGAAAAGCACTGGTGGCTGGGCTAAATCATTTATAATTGTTTTGTATGTGTTGCATTCACTCCGGTGACAGGGCACAGTGTGGAACTCTCAGATGCAGGCAATACAGGAGAGCTTTCTGTTATTTCTTCACCTTTTTGGTTTTCCATGTAGCTGAAGTGATGTTCTGCAGATCTTTCATGGCCACCATATGTGCTGTCTTGAGGATGCAACCAACGTGGCGCTAAACATGTGTGCACCAGGTCTGTTTCTCATCACAAACGACTTCACCTGAAAGGAAAGACCATGGGCAGTTCAGTGGGAAGGAGGGGAGTGCAGTTGCCAGTGCGCACTCTGGGCAGCTGTTTCTGCTGCATGCATGCCATCACTTCAGTTCCTTTGCTGGATGGTGATGCAAGCTTTCCAACACTGAGTAATACCAGAACACATCTTATCTAGGGAGCTAGTTTTGGTTAGAGATAATTTTCCCCAAGTATTCATGCACACTCTATTGTACAGCTGGGACTTTTGGAGAGGGTAAAAAGAAAAAAGCTCACAAACAAGACTGAGTAGACATTTGTTTTTTGAATGTTAATGAACATCTGCAGAGCAGTGCTCCTGATTTGTGCTCTACAGCTCCTTCTCTGCTGAAGTTGTTCTTCTTTCCCTGGTTGCTATCATGAGCAGCACCTCTTGGACATCAGCTTGCCCTGAGGGCCAACATCAAGGGCACTGAGCTTCCCTGATGGCATAGAGAAATCACAGGGAAAATCGATTGCTCTAGGAATGTGGTACTTAAATAGCTTCGGGCACCTGCCTGAGTTTCAGTTTAGTGAAGGCAGCACTGAGTTGGTGCTGTTAGTTTTGAAGAACTTCATCAGCAGTCCCTGGAAAAAAACATTAGCATTCTTATTGTGAGTGAAATTTTTCAAAAATGTATTTGATCAACAGAAAGGTCTGGAGATAAATGTGCTTGATGTCAATGTGGAAAATGTCATTCCTGTATTTGTTCTTGGGACTTTGAGTTTTTACAGTGCAGGACATTTCTGAGCTTTCCTTGACAAGTTGGAAACTACAGGGTTGGATAAGCAAACCCTGAGATCCTCATACATGCACCTGGATCCTACAGCCATACCCTTGAGATCAGCATCTGCTACTGTGAGGCTTCCCATGAAACCTGTAGCTGCAGCATGTAAGCAATGAGGTGTCCCTCAGCCCAGGCATCTCCAGACTGACATGATGCAGACTGCCTCCACCAGGCCTGGCTTGTGCAATGACCTGTGGGCAGCATCACCCTGGGCTGCTTGGACCATAAGGATGTGCCAGCCTTCAAACCAGCTGAAAACACAAACTGCTGCGGATGCTGATGGCTGTAGGTGGAATGTAATCAAACCCTTCAATTACACCTCAGTGATTTAATCAGCTTCCTGACAAATGCTGGCTGGGCATCCCCTGATACTACACAAATATAGTAATTACTGCTGTGTGCCATTTTTGCAATAAAATATAAATTACCTGGATTAGAAAAGACCGTTCTGCTGTCCGTGGCCGGCAGCCTCCCTGGACAGGCACCCGCGTGGGTGAGGTGTCTCTGAGATTGCCGCTGCTGCGCTCGAACAAAACAGTTTCTGTTGTGGAGTATTAAGTCATTTCGTTCTTGTTTATGAGATTAGGAAGTGTTGGGAGCAGCTTTCTGGATAAAGCTCTGGCTGAACTGAGCCCTTATACATGAGAGGATCTGATTTGATGGGGTGAAAAAAGGAACCATACAAATAGCCAACGCACAAAACTGAAAACAAGAGCTGACTAAGGCGGTTTTCACTGCACATAGCCCTGGAAACACAGATGTGTTTCAATGAGCATGATTTGAGAGGGGATGAACTCATCTGGAAGCCTTGTTTGTTCCTTTCTGCTCCTCCACCCACCGGCCACCCCCAGGAAAACAGCGGCTGCTGCCGCTCTGGCCCCATGAGAACTCCTTCCTAAACGCTCCCTTTCCTTTCTCCAAGCCTAGGGGCTGTCTACAAGGACACAAGCCTTTTGGCTTCTGCCTGCGCCTCTGAGGCTGGTGGGATGGGAATGCTGAGGTGCCACGACGTCAGCTTGAGTCACCCCCAAGCAAGGGGGAGACATTGAAGCTGGTCCTTGCCATAGATCTCGTGTGGTTGATGCTGGCTGAAAAAAGGCGTAGAACTGGGTCCAGGAGCAAGGGCTTCTCCCTGCTTTCTCCACCTGTAGCCACAGCTGAGTGGCACTTTGAAGGGGAGGCAGGGAGAGATGAAGGAGGGCACCGCACTCTCCTCTAGAGAGGTTGCTCAGGGACTGTCTGTGAAGGGATGTCCTGGAAATCTCTCTTCTTCCATCAGATGCAGTTAGGGTGGACATATATCTTGTGATTTTTGGTGCTGGGGGAGGAATAGTACATAGATAGAGCCACAGGCAGCATGACAGCTTGTGCATTGCTTCCTTAAGAAACCAGTCTAAAAATACAAAGCGGAGTAAACATGAAGTAAGAAGTGTGACACGCTGGGGAAGGAAGGACAGAATAGGAGAAGCACCTTAAAAAAAAAAAAAAGCAATCTGGAAATAATGAGGGCAGAAGTGACAAGATTCAGAACAGAAAGAACTGCATTTTCTTTAAGCAGACAGAAATCTAGTGCCACACTATTAAAACACCCACTGTTGCAGTGGGGTGGGTGTCGCAGACATGGAGCACCACCACTGTCACCCCAGGGGACCGTGGATCACCTTGGGCTCTGTGTGAGGAGGGAGGGACAAATGCTTTCCTCCCCTCACCCATGAAGTGAGGAGCTGCGCCATAAAAACTTTTGCACCGACAGCGTGGGGATGCCCGGGGAGGGTAGTGGGAGGGGTTTTGTTTTGTCCCTGAAAGCATTTCATGCACACTGGCTCTAAACAGAGTACTTTCTATCTTTTATTTCCTTTTATTTGGAATAGGCAAGATTCATCCCACTCGCTGAACCTGGAGAGTGGTCTGTTCACCGTCAGTCTGTTACCTCCCCACAAGGTCAACAGCCTTCTCGGTGCAGCCAGACACGTGAGCACCAAGTAGGTCAGAAAAAGGGGAAAAACATCTAACTGCTCCTACAGATTTATTCATGACAATGGATTCCATTATTACATTATCTCCCCAACTCCCCACCCTCCTCCCCCACAAAACAGGCGATTGCATCTCGGATCTCGACAATAATCACTCCGCCATGCTGAAAAACACAGCAAAGAAACAGCGTTTGTTGAGAGCTAAGAAAGCTTTGTAAACATTGCTGATTAGCCAGATCTCCCAGCTTGCAAATGGAGGGCAAGTTCAGCTGGAGGTGGTGGGGAAATATCCCAGAAAAAAAATAATAAAATTAGCATTACAGTATGTTTTTATGCAGATGTGCCCTTATTTGAGACAGTGTCTCTGCTTGTCTTGATGGGATCCACTGAGTACAATCTTCACATTTGCACATAGGACTTTGACTGGAGACAGCAAATTGTGCAGAGGTGCCCGGGGCGGATGGAGGCCCCACGCTGGGCTTTCAGTGCAGATCTCTGCTGACACAATGCAAGCACATCTCCCAGGCAGGCAGCACCTCCCACAATTCCATCTGCCTTCATATCACAGATTCATAGAATCATAGAATACTTTGGGTTGGAAAGGACATCAAAGACCATCTAGTCCCAACCCCCTGCCATGGGCAGGGACACCCTCACTAGCCCAGGTTGCCCAAAGCTCCGTCCAACCTGGCCTTGAACACTGCCAGGGATCCTGGGGCAGCCACAGCTTCTCTGGGCAACCTGTTCCAGTGCCTCACCGACCTCATAGCAAAGAATTTCTCCTTAACATCTAACCTAAACCTAACATCTAATCTCTTTCAGCTTGAAGCCATTACCCCTTGTCCTATCGCTGCACTTCCTGATGAACATACTCTTCCACTTTCCTGTAGGACCCCTTTAACTATTGGTAGGCCATAATTAGGTCTCCCTAGAGCCTTCTCTTTTCCAGATTGTACAAGCCCAACTCTCTCAGCAACCAACCCACATGCAGGACCTTGCACTTGGCTTTATTGCACTTCATGCAGTTCACATGGGCCCATCTCTCCAGCCTGTCAAGGCCCCTCTGGGTGACATCCCTTCTCTCCAGCATGTCGACCTCACCACACAGCTTGGTGTCATCAGCAAACTTGCTGAGGGTACACTTGATCCCACTGTACATGTCACTAACAAAGATATTGAACAAAACTGGTCCCAGTACTGACCCCTGAGGAACACCACTCGTCCCAGACCTCCACGTGGACCGTTGACCATTGACCCTTTGAGTGTGACCAACCAGCCAATTCCTTATCCACCAAGTGGTCCCTCTGTTGAATCCATGTGTCTCAAATTTAGACATAAGAACGTAGTGTACAACAGTGTTGAACACCCTGCACACATCCAGGAAGATGATGTCTGTCATCCTTCCCTTGTCTACCATCTCTGTCACTCCATCATAGAAGATCACCAGATTTTTCAGGCATGATTTGCCCATAGTGAAGCCACATTGGCTGTCACAAATCACCTCCTTATTCTTCATGTGCTTGAACATAGTCTCCAGGAGGATCTGCTCCAAGTCTTTGACAGGTACAGAGGTGAGACTAACTGGCCTGTAGTTCACTGGGTCATCCTTTTTCCCCTGTTTAAAAATAGGGGTTGTTTCCCCTTTTCCATTCAGTGGGAACTTCACCAGACTGCCAGGACCTCTCAAATATGATGGAAAGTAGCTTAGCCACTTCATCTGCCAGTTCCTTCAAGACATGCAGATGCACCTCATCAGGTCCAATGGACTTGTGCACCTTCAGGTTCCTTAAGTGTTCTCAAACCTGATCTTCTCCTACAGCAGGCAGTTCCTCATACTTCCAGTACCTGCCTTTGCCCTACGTGACTTGGGCAGTGTGGCTAGAGCTCTTGCCAGAGAAGAGTGAGGCATGTCCTTGTGGAGCACAATGTGTTAACAACAACAAATTGATGTTTTTGCAAAACACACCCTAAAACTGACAGCAGCCACATGCAGGTCTGGCAGAGTGATGATGCTGGTGCCCTGTCCCTGTCCCACCATAGTGCCTGGGGCCAGGCTTCCTGGGGAAGCACCTGTGTACTGTGGCCCTTGCTCCACAGAAGAGCTTACATCTAAGGAGCTTACATCGCTGTGCAACACTGCACCAGGAGCAGGGGTTTAGGTTAAAAAAGCAAGCACTGTGTGGGGTCTGGAGACTCCCTGAGCTTTAGTGGGGTCATTTTGTTGTCACCTTCCACTTGGCAGCAGTTATTCCCTCATGCCATCCCTTGCAGCCTAATTTTTTAATACCCCACTGCATCCCTCTGACTTCTGCTCCCTTGATCCACCCCGTTCCCTCAACTCCAGGGCCTGGTATTTCTGCAGGTACTCTGCCCTGTGCTGCAAAACTAGGCAAAAGTAGTAAATGTGGGAAGGGAACCCATCCACAGCACCTTGGACCCCCACAGCTGATAGCTGAGGGGGAATTTAACTTCTTCTGTAAGCAACACAACTTCCCCTGGCCATGTGTCATCTCTGTCGCCTCCTGCCACCTCATGCCACCTCCTGTTGGCATTCCTGTCTGCAGCAGAGTTGTTTGTGCCCCATGCAGCACTTTCCCTTGGGTGCTTCACTAAGCAACAAGACAAAAATGGAGTGAATCACCCAGTTTATGGTGCTTGGCCCCTTTATGGTGGCAGATGCTTCATAAATGCCTTAGCAG
This sequence comes from Zapornia atra, assembly GCA_013400835.1. Classification (NCBI taxonomy): domain Eukaryota; kingdom Metazoa; phylum Chordata; class Aves; order Gruiformes; family Rallidae; genus Zapornia; species Zapornia atra. Next base: position 83,055 of record VZTU01019114.1, read on the forward strand.
GGCTATGGGGGAGTCTGTTTCTTTGTGAATGGGATATCTGCTGTTACGGGTACCCACTCTATAGCCTGAGCTTCCAAGAAGCACTTTCACAGAATCACAGAACATCAGGAGTTGAAGGGACCTCAAAAGATCATCTAGTTCAACCCCCCTGCCAGAGCAGCATCACCTAGACTAAATCACACAGGAACACATCCAGGCAGGGTTTGAATGTCTCCAGAGAAGGAGACTCCACAACCTCTCTAGGCAGTCTCTCCCAGGGCTCCTTCACCCTCACAGTGAAAAAGCTTCTCCTGACATTCACATGGAACTTCCTATGCTCCAGCTTGCACCCATTGCCCCTTGTCCTGTCGCTGGCCATCACTGAGAAGAGCCTGGCTCCATCCTCCTGACTCTCACCCTTTACATATTTATAAACATTAATAAGGTCACCCCTTAGTCTCCTCTTCTCCAGGCTAAAGAGGCCCAGCTCCCTCAGCCTTTCCTCCTAAGGAAGGTGTTCAACTCTCTTCATCATCTTGGTGGCCCTGAGCTGGACTCTTTCAAGGAGTTCTATGTCCTTCTTGAACTGAAGGGCCCAGAACAGGACACAATATTCCAGGTGTGGTCTCACCATGGCAGAGTAGAGGGGGAGAAGGACCTTTCTTGACCTACTAACCACCCCCCTTCTCATACACCCCAGGTTGCCATTGGCTTTCTTAGCCATGAGGGCATATTGCTAGCTCATGGTCATCCTGCTGCCCACCAGGATGCCCAGGTCCCTCTCCCTTACGCTGCTCCCCAATAGCCCAGTCCCCAGCCTATACTGGTATCTAGACCTGGTACTTTGGGTCTATGTTGTGGTGCAGTGATAGGAAAAACTTTGATGCCTCCTGGGCAGCGTAGCCCAGGGGAGGCAACTGAGAAAAGAGAAAAAAACTTGAGGCATCTGATTTCCTGCTAAACTAGAAACTTTCAGTTTTCACCCACAAATTCTGTTCATCTTTTTTTTTTTTTTTTAATTTTCTCCCTATTTCCCCCCTCCCTGAGACTTCCAGAGACCGAAATCATTTAGTGGAAGTGAACCTCAGTCAGTAGCACCCAGGGTATGTTTGTCTTCAGTTGCTCGGAAGTGCAAGCGGAACAAGACGTTGGTCTTACATTCTCACATCACCAACAAGTAACACAGGAACAGCTCTGCTAGTTTAGACCACAGGTTTAATTGCTCTGTCTCCAGACATTTTATGTGCTTCACAGCAGAATCCTTCTCTTTTGAACGGCAACAAGTAACTCTGACTTACTCTGGATAGTGGATGGTGCCTCTTCTTCACCAGTATTTTTAAGACAAACCTGACTTGCTTGCTTTCTTGCTGACTTTCTGCCCCAGGCTGTCACTCTTGGTGGTTATTAGAGACAGGACAGGAGGAGGGCTGGATCTTCCCCCTGCCCTAGCAATGCCATTGCTACACCCTTGTTCTGTTGGCGAGACGTGCTGGCTCACGCCCCATGGAGAGCTGGATCCCAGCAAACGATGCTGTGATGTTATGGGCATCACCATGGCTGTGTCCTCAGCCACAGACAGTGGCTGGTGACAGTTCTCAGTGGCCTTGTTCACACAAGAGCAGCTTCCCAGACTGCCATCAGGTAACTGAATGATTAAAGGGAAGTTGCTGAATGTGCTACCGCCTTCCCAAATTATTTCCAAGCAGGGTGTTCTGCCCAAAGGGAGTAGGAGGGAAAGGGATAGTGTGCCTGGGGAAGCAGCCCTTCAATTGCTCTCCTTTGACCTCTGTTGAACATTTTCGTTTCAGGGGCTCCCAAGGAAGGTGCAGCGCCAGCACTGGGAAGTGGTGGGACCTCCTCAAGAGGTTCATTCGTATCCCCTCCAATTTGATGCACGCTTGCATCTCTGCTGGACCACACATACATGTAGACAGTGAGAATCCTACATGGACTAGGTGCTCATAAGAGTGTTTTTAGGGGAGAAACACCCTACTGGCCCGCTACCTACCCAGTTGTACAGACCAGAAACTGCAGCAGGGAGATACGGGAGCAATCCTGCTTCTTCTCAGGTGGCTGTGACGGTCAAAGCAGTCCCTTCTTCTACCATGAAGAAGTTTATATCTCTAAACTTGGACAGTGGGGGGACACTGAGGAGAGAGCAGCTGTGCTGCTGCAGCTACCTGAAGGGAGGTTGTGGTGATCAGGGAGTCAGCCTCTTCTCTCAGATAACTAGCAATAGAACAAGAGGGAATGGGTGACAGTTGTGCCAGAGGAGGTTCAGGTTAGAAATGAGGAGAAATTTCTTCTCAGAAAGAGTGGTTGCACATTAGAATGTGTTGCCCAGGGAGGTGGTAGAATCACTGTCCCTCAGGGTGTTCAAGGAAAGGTTGGATGAGGTACTTAGGGATGTGGTTTAGTGAGTCATATAGGTGGTGCGGGGACGGTTGGACTAGATGATCTTGGAGGCCTTTTCCAACCTTAATGACTCTATGATTCTATGAGTGCACCCATGGAGTGCGGCAGGAGGCGGATGAGTAGGGGAGTGAATGAAAGACAGATTTAGCTGTTTTCCAGCTCATGCCAACATCTGTTTGGTGCTCTGTTTCAGGGCTCTGCCTGGTGAAAGGGCTGATGTCCTGCAAGGGGCTGTGGTGACATGCCCAGTTCCCAAAACAGGATGGGTGCCCGACTGGGCAGTAACTGCCCCATGATAGCACAGTGATGAAGGAGTCCCAGAAACTGAGTGCACTTGAGAGGTCTTTGAGTGGTCTCAAATCTCTCTGATGGACCCACGATTGTCACGAGATCACCCTGTCCCAAAACACTGAATTGATCTGGGAGAGAACATAAAAAATGGATCCAGTTTTCTCTGATGCTTTGAAGGTTTTGATGGTGACATGGTTGCTGCTATCCAGACGAGCAGAGATGTCACTTTTTCTGTGCTCCCTTGCTTATCTCTGTCCTCCAATGGGTCTCGATGCATGCACTAATCCTCTGAGGATGGGCACACGCTCATTTTCCAAACAGCCCCTGACACAGGAGGATCCATGCCTTTGACAAAATGCTCTGGGAAAAAATAACCCTCACATCTGCTGCATAGTGGAGGTGACACTATTTTTATTCCAGGTCTTTAACCATAATGCTGCCAACAACATTAAGAATGCAGGAGGCTATTTTATGAATTTATCTTCTACTCCTAAGGAAGCACTTCCACACATCATATTGTCCCTTGAAACAAATGGTCAGCAGCAGTAAGATTTTTTACTGAAGCAGCAAAACTCTACGCAAGGTCAGAACAATATCTGTGTTATTTACTCCAGCGTAAGTTATGATCTGCCCACTGCGTACAACTTTCTCTGTGATACCCATTGATGCAAATCAAAAGCCTTTATTGTGTTTTTGCTGATTTTGTGGTTCGCTCACCCATTACAGTAGGATTCATTTATTCTCTTTTATACATGCGTATGTCTCATTGTCACAAAGGAACTCATTTTAGAGTGAAAGATCTGACACTGTTTGTAGCTGAGAGCTCTGATCCAAGCGGTCCTGCTCTGTATGGTGTAGTAAGCTTCTTTCAGTGGAAAATAAATGACTCTGTCACACCCATGAAATGGAAGTAGCAGGTCTGGAAGTCCATAAGCTTTTAAACCCACCCTGGCCGTAGACTGAAAGCTGGGGAGAGAGAGCAGCAGGGCCTTCCACAGACATTGGAAGGAATGGTGGGAACAAGAGAAGCTGGAGGAAAGCCCCATCCAAGACACAGGATGTAGTCTGTCTGAGCCCATGTGCTGGTATCAGCGTGCTGCAGTTGATGCAGATACACACAGTCTCTCTAGGCATCGTTCCCACACAGCCTCACCCCAGTCTGATGCTGGCAAAGCTCCCTCGCGCAGAGCAGGATGCCGGTTGGCAGCACCTTTGATGCACTACAACCACGATCCTAAAGTTACTCTGTCTCCAGACTCCTCCTTAGGTACGTAGATTCCCCATTCTTTCTAATCTCTTTCCTTGGGTTCATATCTCTGTCTCCACCCAGGACCTCATGGGCAGCCTAAGGGAGGAGCAGGGAGGCAATGGGACCTCAGGAGCAGATGGCACCCAAGCAGGGACAGGGTGGGAGCCACAGCACTGAGCCTAGTAGCCTCTGCCCAGGTACAGGCAACTGGGAAAGCAGCTCTTGGGACACCTCTGCTCACAGGGTGGTACCACACATGGGCCACTGTTGCTTCTGCCAGTAAAGCCTTAAGGGCAATGTTTCCCAAAGCATGACAGTGATGGGGCTGCCTAACTCCCATTGGAAATACACTGATCCTTCAGACAGTTTCCTGAGAGAGTTTTTGACTTTGGAGGCTAAATTATGTAAATTTCTGTTACACTATTTTGGTGAGACCCTGGCTGTGTCCCACACTGGAGGTAGCTCGTGCTCGGCAAGGTAAGATGATGTAAATTTGTGCTTTGGTGCCATATGCCCCAGCCTGCTTCAAGCCTCTTCTGTCTTAAACAAATTGAATTACAGAGCATTTTACGTGCAACATGACTCAGTACTGCAGGTCTGTCTCAGAGAAACCTCATCAGAGCAATCCAGAGCACCTATAATGCTTAAGAGCAGAAGCAACAGTGGTTTTACATCATCAAAGCACTAAGGGGCATCATCTGAAGGCACTTATCAGTCTAACCTACCCCGCAGAGAGTCTTTTTAATTTACCATCGACTCACCCCTGAGCACAGACCTTCTAACTTTTTCCTCCAGCCTCTATCCTGACAACACAGACTGTGCCACATAAGTAATGCTGCTTTTTTTATTTTTGCCCATTTTTCATTTCAAATGGCCCAGAAATCCATCAAACATCATAAGCATCTGTCCACATTTTCACTAGAACACAAAAAATGTTTCCCACTGGTTACAATCAGTTTCCATTGTCTGGTGACAGTAGTAATGGACAGAGAATTTTGGAAACTATTAGGTAGATACTACCAGGATAGGTAGTGTTATGTGATTTTTTCACTTTTTACATATAAATTGAAGAACAAATGCTACCAGTAATACTGGCATCTGGGTATTCCCAGCAGTGAGACCCAGCAGGGTTTTTTAATGACATAATGATTGAATCAATCAAAGGCAACGTTACTTTAGTCTTTTTCTTGCTAAATAACCACAAAAAACCCTGTAGTCTATAAATGCATCCTTGGATGGAATAATAAAAAGGTCTTATTTGAACTACATGTGAAAGTAAATAAAAATAGAGGTAATAGAAAACTTACAATTTCAAAAGGGGAAATTAATTTCACAGGGAACTAATGAAGTTAGCTCAAGGACTTGAACACCCATGAAGCCTGAAATGTCTTTACGTACAGGGTATGCATTGGGTTTGTGTGGCAAGGTTTCAGTAGTCAGGGAGCTATGGGGTGGCTTCTGTGAGACGCTGCCAGAAGCTTCCCCCATGTCCAAGGGAGTCAATGCCAGACAGCTCCAAGCCAGACTTAAGACTGACCAAGGCCAAGCCCATCAGCCATGGTAACAGGGTCAACAGAGCTCAGGTAACAGAGTGCTTGGGTAACAGAGTTCAGAATGGGAAAAAAAATCCCAAACCACAGCAGCAACTGCAGGCAGAGAGAGGAGTGAGAAAACCTAAGAGGAACAATTCTGCCAACACCAAGGTCAGTGAAGGAGGAGAGGGAGGAGGTGCTCCAGACACTGGAGCAGAGAAGACCATGGTGAGGCAGGCTGTCCCCCTGCAGCTTATGGAGGGTGATGTAGGAGAAGATATCCACCTGAAGCCCATGAAAGACTCCACGTTGGAGCAAGTGAATGCAACCACAGAAGGCTGTGACCCCATGGGAAGCCCACACTGGAGCAGGCTCCTGGCAGAACCTGTGGCCCTGTTGAGAGAGGAGCCCACACTGAGGCAGTTCATGAAGAACTGCAGCCTGGAAAGGACTCATGTTGGAGAAGTTCATGGAGGACTGTCTCCCATGGGAGGGACCCCAGGCTGGAGCAGGGGCAGAATGAGAGGAGTCCTCCCCCTGAGGAGGAAGGAGCAGCAGAGACAATGTGTGAAGAACTGATCCCAAACCCCATTCCCCATCCCCCTGTGCTGCTGGGGGGAGGAGAGGGAGAAACATGGAGTGAACTTGAGCCCAGAAAGAAGGGAGGACTGGGAGTTGTTTTAATACTTGGGTTTGTTTCTTATTTCTCTGATTTAATTGGTAATAAATGATTTTTTCCCCTCTCCCCTGCCCAGCTGAGGAAGGCAGGGATGGAGTAGCTTTGGGGGCACCTGGCCTCCAGCCTGGGTCAACCCACCAGAAGGTTCAAGACAATTCACTGGAGCACTGAAAACAGGTCTTAGGACTAGAAAAGATAAAGGAGAAATTACAAGAAATCAAGTTGATACAAACCTTGCAGAGGTCATTAAAATAAAGAGACAAGTTTGTCAAATGAAAAGACAATCAAAAAAATGGACCTGTCTGCAAGGATTATTAAAGGCAATACAGATGCAGAGTGAAATGAATGCTTTTGTGTAGTTTTCAAAAAGGGTAATGTTTAATATAGGAGGAAAAGAAAGATAGCACAGGAGTGTGAGAACGGAAATAACAACAACTTCTCCAGAAAAAAGCTTTAAAAACCTACTAGGCACCCAAGATCTACAGTGCATTCTCTATATCTAAAGGTTTGAAGAGCCAGCACATCAAACTGCAGGGGCAGATTAAAGGAACCTCGTAAATTAGTCAAGCTGGGAGTAAAAGCAAGTGCAGTACCTACACTCAAGAGGGAAAAGCAAAGTAATAAAGGCAACTGCAATCTGCTTGCTTCACAGCCATAGTATATTAGGCAGGAGAGTAAACCACATGGCAGGAATCACTAAAAATTGGGGCATAAATGGAAAATGGATTTAGAAGCATTAAAATTCGTAAAAGGCATGCCAGATCAACTTGATATCTTTCTCTGATGCAACTGTCTTCTACACAGGGATGTGCAGTAGGTCTGGTATTGGGCATGATGCCACAAGAGAATTGATTATTTGAAATAGGAAAAATGGGGATTGGGCAAAGAAGGTTAAAATGGGGAGGGGCTTACTGAAAGATGAGAAGGCAGGGAGTAGCCCTCTAAGAAACAACATCTGCAGGGAGGAAGATTCCTGATAGAGGAGCCTTTGAACTGTTCTTACTGACTATTTAATGAATAATTTCAAAGAAGTGAAGTGTTGAAGAAGTAGCCTGATGTCCCAGTGTCAGAAAGGAGTGTTGGTCAATGGAAGGTGTCATTCATGAAGATTAAAATCACCATGAGAACGGGAGTAAGAGAGGCAGAAATGTGATTATACAGAGTTCGAGGTCCTGCACTCTGAGAAGGGAATCATCTTTGAAGACTTCTATGAATATCTCAGAATCAGCTAAAAATCATATACTAGGGGAAAAACGTGAGTGTACAAGTGAACTGGAAGAGGTAAGAGGCATAACAAGGCTATAAACAAGAGAAACAAGACTAGGATGCTACTACTAAGGTACTTCTAATAGAAAAGGAAAAGCATTAATACCATTTGGGAAACTATGCAGACTTCTGTCAAGCCACATTCAAAAAAATGAAATAAAATATATGGAGGTGTAGACAAAGGCTTCTGGGAAGCAAAAGGGAACAGAGACATTTTTTATGAGATGAGATCAAAACCATAACCTTATTCAGCCCAACTATCAGTACAAAAGCTCATTATAGATTCACTTGAGGTAAACATGTAATAGGGCAAAAATATCTACTGCATTTAAAAGAGAATATTGGCATAAGAACAAATGGGAACAAACTAACTGCAGAGCTGGAAATGAGGTTTCTCCTCAGAGGCATGAAGTTTTGGAACAGCCTTCCAGGAGGAGGACTGAGTTCCAAAACACAACTGCTTTCAAGATGGAGTTAGCCCAGTCTCTGACAGGGGTTGTATGACGTGGCTGCTCCTGATAGCAGCATGAAGGCAGGGGATAGATTTGGTGAGCCAGGTACCCTACGCTGCTACTGTAGAACTTGTTGGCAATGCAGCAGTTGGGGCAATAGCGTCTCTGTTCCAGCAAAGCATAGCTGTGCCCCTCTGGCAGTGGGGTAAAGAGCTTTACAGAGTGCATGTATTGACAGAGTAAATGTGCTCCTCTGTGTTTGTCTGTCATCTCTGATCCTGAGCAGCAGGGTGATTTTAACCTTTTCTTGCAAAAAGCTTCTTGCAAAAAATTTATTCCCAGTAACTGCCAAGAAGTGTTGCAAAAAGCATTGTCAAGAGCTGGCTGAGTGTTTTTCCCCCAAAAAAAACAGGTCACCAGAAATGTCATTGCAAAGGTGAGACAAAGGAAGTATAATTAGACATAAGAAAGGATGGCAAGCACTACTGATACAGGTGTAAATTACAACACGGGTGTTTTACAACTGGAGAAGGTAATGCTGCAGGCTGGGTGGCCTTGTCCACAGAAGTAGGGATGGGACTTTATAACCAGGGGCTGTCAGCATGGCTCTCCAATTTGCAGGAGCCTACTAAGAGAACTACCACTGAGAACAGTTCAGACAAGAAACAGCTCAGCTAGTTTGGCTCTACTTACCTTGGGAATACAATTTAAGGCATTGCCTGTATGTAACAGCAAGGTTTGATTCAGATTAAAGACACTCAAGAAAAACCCAGATTAATGCTATATCTTGTCAGATGAACGTCAGTTGTCTATGTGTGGGCCACTGACTTGAATCCTCACCTCCAACAACTACAATGGGAACTTAGAGGCCCACCTTGTGTCTTGACACTTTCAGTTAGAAGGGGTCTAACTGTCTTCACCTAAATTGAGCTGTTCAATAATCTGGATCTGAAACCCACCAAAAATATCACTGTGCAGAGCAGAGGAAGACCAATATGTGCCCACAGGCTTTGGAGAGACAAATAAAGCTTGCAGAAGTACACATGGCCAGCAGATGACTCCATGAAGAAGGTTAGCCTGTTAAGATAGGGTCAGTGGATTGAGCCCATAGATTAAAGAAGTTTAAATGCAAACTGAAGTCAAAATCATGATATTCCTAGCAAACACTTTTTACCATACTTAAGTCAGTGGTCCCAGGTCTTGAAATTTTACCATGGTTATCCCTGAATTCCAGTTTCACAAGTCACAGCACGCTGAGTGTTGGGAATCAGCTCCTGAGAGTGTCAGCTTCTGTTTTTAACAGTTACGGGGGAAAAGCTTGAAAATGTGACTTGAGCATATGCCAAAGATTTAGAAACAAAAAGTAAATAAAACAAGTGCCAAATTTTAATGCTTGTTTTTATAAAAACCCTAAAACACTCTCTATTTTAAAGCTAATCTCATGACTTTGGAGGCCTGGCTCATTATTCCTGAAAGCTTGATATTGGCAACGCTGTTAACTCAGATAGTCTTTCAAGAGGATTTGCGGAAATAGACTGAAAGAACTACAGTGTTCTGGAATAATGGGTCCCTGAGGAAAACCCAAGGAATGCTTATGGTCTGTAGAAAAGCTGGTAAATGGATAATGCTTGATCTCCTTCTTTCCAGATTAAAATAACAGAGCAGGGACAACAAATGCTGTCAGGAAGAAGATGTGCCTGGACACGTGAGATGCAGAGCGCGAGCAAACAGGATAGCTGTCTTTGGAGCAGTTCAGCATAGTGGTACCACACAAGCAGAGAGGCAGCCCTGATGGGTGCTGGTGTCCCCAGGGAGTGAGCATTGGAGAGGTGTGTGGAGCTAGGAGGGAGGCAGGCAGGAAGCCTTTGGCAGTGGAGCACCCTTCCTTGTTTAACCTGCAAGCCTGCATTTGCAATGTTCAAAGGTGAGGCAGAGACCACCAGACACTTAAGAAGTTGTGTTCCCATCAATCTCTACTTTCCCTTTCCTTTGCTAGGCAGCTCTGTGGATCTCAAGGTGTTTATGAAGACTGTATGCCTTCAGAAGGTTTTTCTGTCTCAGGCATATTATCACTCCACAGGGACTGTTCAAAGCTCTGAAGCAAATTCTTTTCTAGCACAGAAGATATTGCTAGAACCTGTCATGGGTTGAGGGACATACTCAGCCTGTTGGGTCATATGGAGCCATAGCACTTGGCCAAGGAATGCCACCCTCTCAGGGCTCCTTTTAAGCCTATTGCCCCTTGATGTAACTTCTCCCTGCCAACCACTTTCTTCTGCTCCGAAAGCCCACATTCCAGATGCCGCTTGTCATCTGCCAACCAGCTGCAGAGCATATGGAGCCAAAGAGCAAGAGAGAGGCTCCAGCCCTGTGCTACAAATGCAAGCTACACAGCCCCTCTGAGAGAGAGCTGTGGAAGGAGACTACAGTACCAGGCTTGCATTGAGTGCAGGACGTTGCATGGATCTAGTCATTGAAGGGTAGGACAGTGGACATCCTCTCCAGACCTTGAGCCAACTACTGCCAGTGCAAACAGGGAGAGGCTCAGGAGCCCATCCCCACCCCACATGATCATCCTGGTTATCTTATGATGGATCAGATAGGGAAAAGGGCTCAGTTTTGTTGAGCAGTCACATAGCAATAAGCCTTCTCAACATGTCTGCATGGAGGACAAACCTGACACTTCTGAGTTTAACTGAGCACTAAATGGAAAACAGAGACTGGGGGAGGGTTTTTTCCACCTCTGGTTTTGTGGGGGAGAAAACTGTAAAATTTTGCTCAAAAGCAGTTTTGTGCCTGCAAACAGGATTTATTTTTATGAGATTTATTTTTAATTCCATCCAGATGTTTATTTATAAAATAATTTAGGACTTATATCCAAACAGACATCAAAGAAACCTTCTGGGAGTAGCACTGTCAGTAGCAAAGGGTTTTAATGATCCACGAGGCGAGTGAATGGGTTTGAGGAGTGCCAGAGTGCCTTGGGGGAGCACATGCATGGATCCAATTAGGAACCCGTTCCGAGGTCACTCCGACACGGCAGGAAAGATGCCTCCTTTGGGAGCAGGATGCCAACTATTACAGTGTGATGTGGGGTGTTGCAGAGCACACACGCTTTCCCAAAGACAGTACCAGGAGAAATTCTGTCTTAAAGAGTGCCACGTAAGCTACCCACCATGGCAATAGTCTTGGGCCATTCCCAACCCTCGGAGGAGGTAGAGATGCTGAGTGGGGCACACAGGACGAAGCTGCTGCCCCCCAAGGGTTAAGGACCTGCTCTGGTTTCCGGGATCCAGGGACTGTGCTGCTGCCAGAGCCCTCATGACAACATGGAGACAGGGCTGTTTCCTGCTGCAGGCAGCTGGAAGGGAACAGATACACCCAGGTCAGTCCCACGGTGTCCTTAATTCCCTTTCATGCAACCTGTAAATCCCGCCTCTCCTCGTAGGAGGTGACAGCTGCTGCTGTCCCCAGCCTGAAGATAGATACACAAATCCTATCATCCCTGTGCAAATTTAATGGGACAAGTACTGATGTGTCACCTTGGTGTCCATTTACTGCACCTCCTCACAGAAATGTGCAATGGCTTGCATGCTCATTTGGTTTTTTTCTTCTTTAATGTTTAGTTACTCTGTTTAAATGTTGTGTCTTTATAAATTTTGTTTCTATCAAGCAGCCTATCATCTAGTACATAGGTCTTTGTATCCTCAGTAAGTTCTGGCAAGTCAACATAAACTAAATCTTAGTTGCATGGTGTCTGCTCCAGTTTAACAACATACAATTAAAAAGGTCCTTTATCAAATTTGTGCAAATTTGCTTGTAACTGTTTCTTTTATTGACATATAATCATAGAATCATAGAATGGTTTATGTAGGAAAAGACCTTTAAGATTATTAAGTCTAACCATTAACCTAGGACAGCCAAGTCCACCACTAAACCATGTCCCTAAGTGTCACATCTACATGTCTTTTAAATACCTCCAGGGATGGTGACTTCCCCACTTCCTTGGGCAGCCTGTTCCAATGATTGGTAACATTTTCTGTGAAGAATTTTTTCCTAATATCCAATCTAAACCTCCTCTGGTGTAACTTGAGGCTGTTTCTCCTTGTCCTAGTGCTTGTTACTTGGGAGAAGAGACCAACATCCACCTTTACTACAACCTCTTTTCAGGTAGTTGTAGAGAGCAGTAAGGTCTCCTCACAGCCTCCTTTTTGTCCAGACCAAACAACCGCAGTTCCTTCAACCACTACTTGTAAGACTTGCTCTCCAAACCCTTCACCAGCTTTGTTGCCCTTCTTTGGACATGCTCCAGCTCCTCAATGTCCCTTTTGTAGTGAAGGGCCCAAACCTGAACATAGTACTCAAGGTGCAGCCTCAACAGTGCTGTGTATAGGGGGACAATCACTTCCCTCGTCCTGCTGGCCATACTCTTTCTGATACAAACCTGCATGCTATTGGCCTTATTGGCCATCTGGGCACACTGCTGACACATTCAACCAGTTGTCAACAAACCCCCCAGGTCCTTTTCCACCAGGCAGCTTTCCAGCCACCCTTCCCCAAACCTGTAGCATTGCATGGAGTTGTTGTGACCCAAGTGCAGGACCCAGCACTGAGCCTTGTTGGACCTCAAGCTGGTCTTTACCCATTGATCCGTTCTGTCCAGATCCCTCTGTAAAGCCTTCCTACCCTCATGCAGATCAATCTTCCTGCATGACTTCATGTCATCTGCAAACTTACTGAGGGTGCACTTGATCCCCATATCCAGATCATTGATAAAGATATTTAAGAGAACTGCCCCAGTACTGAGCCCTGGGGAACACCACTTGTGGCCAGTTGCCAGCTGGATTTAACTCTGTTCACCACAACTCTTTGGACACCGATCCAGTTCGTTACCCAGTGAAGAGTACACCTGTCCAAGCCATGAGACAGTTTCCCTAGGAGAATGCTGTAGGAACCAGTGTCAAAGACTTTACTTAAGTCCAGGTAGAAAACTTGCACAGCCTTTCCCTCATCCACTTATCAGGTCTCCAGAGATCAGATTGGTCCAGCAGGACCTGCCTTTCATTAACCCATGGTGACTGGGCCTGATCACCTGGTTGTCCTGTACATGCTGCATGATGACACTCAAAATGATCTGCTCCACAACCTTCCCTGCAACTGAGGTCAGACTGACAGGCCTGTAGTTCCCCTGATCCTCCTCCAGGCCCTACTTGTACCGTGTCTCACTTGCTAACCTCCAGTCAATTGCACCTCCCTGGTTAGCCAGGACTGTTGGCAAGTGATGAAAAGTGGCTTGATGAGCAATTGGGCCACCTCCCTCAGTACCTTTAGGTGGATCCCACCCATCCCCATTGACTTGTGTGTGTCTCAGTGGTGTAGCAGGTCCCTAACCATTTCTCCTTGGATTATGGGGGCTTCCTTCTGCTCCCCATCCCCAGCTCAGGGGGCTGGGTACTCAGAAAACAGCTGGTCTTACTCTTTAAGACTGAAGCAAAGAGCTGTGCCCTACCTAGGCTTATCAGACTGGCTGAGTAAAAAAGTACTCTCTGGTGTCCAAGTCAGAGGCTTCCAGTCAGATTTTTACCTCCTCAACTAACACTGCACTTTTGGGTGCAAAATCACAGCTCAGCATTATGTATCTCTGTTCTTCAGTGCTGAGCCCCATGGTATGGAATACACATTCCAGGAATGGACCAGATTCATCATGGATGGGATCCCCTTTCCTGTGGGAGGGATGCAGGAGGGAAGACATCACTTGAAAGAGAAACAAAGGACACCCCAAGCTGCAGCAGAACCTTTCATCAGCACTGGATTTTCTTCTGAACACCTGCCTGCTCCAGGGCAGTGTCAAGCAGTGTAGGACAACATGGACAGATGTGAGAGTGTCCAGGATGGGGTCTCTGCTGCAAGAAGATGAGGACCTCCCCTCCACCACGCCCTCATGGGCATGGCCAAGGAGCTGGCTCCTGCTAATTTGTCTTGGCTGCATGGTGCTACAGGAGGGTGGCCAAGCCAGCTGGGTTTTTGTGGGTAACCCTCTCCTGCCTGGTTGATCCTGAACCCAAGGAGGAAAAAACATGGCTTGGGAGAACTTACTACTTTTGAAACGGGACTGCTGGCAGGCTTGGGCGCTGCAGTGCTAAGAGCAGCAGCAGGAAGTGTGGTTGCATGTGAAAACAAGCAGATTTGAAACAGTATTCACTCCAAGGGATTACACAAATAATACCCCAGTGACAATGGAGCTATTTACTCAGTTGACACTATGAAGAAACCGTCTCCTTTTATCTACTTATGGTGGTTAGCGGGTTCGTCTCTCTACAGCCTCTGTTGCTACTTGATGCTTCCCTTGATGCTTCTCTCTGGCACTTCTGTTTCAGCTTTCTTTAAAAAGCTGTTTATTTGAGGAGGATGTAGGCTTTGTGCCAGAGAAGGGCAGCTGCAAAGGCTCATAATGAGCAGCCTCACAGATGCCCAAGCCTGTGCATGTTGGCTGCCAGTGGCCTATTGGCCAACGAAAAGGCTCTCCTCCAGCTCCCCCTACACAACGGTGAACACGCCACTGAGAGTTTGTAATATGGGAAGAGCTGGTGGTATCCACCCATTAACAGTTGTCTCCCCTCTGTTCTGGTGTCTGGAATGACTATGCCAGCTATGATGCATAGTCAGAAGGCTCCTGAAATAGCTTCTTCTATAGTGAAAGAATCGGTATCCTAAATGGCCATTCAAAGGGGGATGCATCCATGTTCCTGGCATATGGGGCACAGGCAGGAGTGTTTGAGCATGCGGTAGGGATGGGACTGAGGTGTAAGGCTGCAGCTGTGTAGCATGCATGCAGCACTTTGGGTCCCTGCAAGTGATGCTTCCCTCAGCTGCAGTGCAGACCTGTAACCTCCCCCTGCTCTGCTGGACCCAGGCAGTTGCTGGTCTCCTGAGCTGGCTGCCTGGGTACAGGACTCTGTGCCAGGGCTGAGGCACGGCTGGCTGCAGGAGGGATGATGACCCTGTGAGCCTTCTCTTCAGCCTCCTATGAGATGTGAGAGCAAAACTGAGGGTGGATCCTCCTCAAAGGACTGAAGTTACTGGGACACAGGCTTCTCCACATCTTCAGGAGGAGTTATTTTTGCTTGTTTTGCTTGTACATGTCTATACTTGTCGTTCTCCCACAGGTCTCACGTGGTGCCTCACTAAGGCACACTGTGTAATGGCATACGTGAAATCATGGCAATGGTTTAGGCTTCAGAATTCACAACTGGGGACCACTGCATAGTTCATGGCTCTGCCACTGTGATAATGGAGGAGCTATCAGACTGTTCATGGCATCTGAGCTGCAAATAACCCTTACAAAAGCCACCAGACTAGAGTATCTCCCTTTCTTCAGGAGTGATACAAGGTCAACAGATCTGGCAGCCTTTAGGTAGTATAAGTTATCCCATTGTCTTTTCAAAATGTAGACACCACTGAACTGTGCAGACACTGTGGCCATGTCTGCCCAACTTTGAAGGACCCCACCGGGTAACTAGCCCTGACCACTGACTAGTTGGGGTGCCCCGGTTTGCACCTACACTCCCTGGACCAAACTGTCCTATTGGCAGAGAAAGAAGCTCAAACAGGCTCACGAGCAAAGAAGGAGTTTTATGATTGGACCCACTGCAACGCTTCACAATTCAAAGCCACCAAAACAGCCATAAGGCAACAGAAGCTTTTGGTCAGTACAGGTCTGGGCAATATCAATAGGATGTTTTACACTAAATTTAAGCCATCTAAAAACTACAGATCAAGGCTAGACTAGTAATTTTAAGTTCCTCTATAGACCATTTGTGGTTACCTTCAGAGAGCAGCTTCAGTAGGCTCTGAGACATCTAGACTGAATTGTCTTTTCAAGGTGCTTTTCTCCATGGCCTAGAGTGGGACCCTGGAAGCCTTAGAAATCTTAGGCCAGACCGCTAATTTTTAAGGGGCCAAAGGTAGATAAAATGAGTTCAAGTTCAACAGTGCCTGGTAGAGCCCAATGAAAGGTAAAAAGTTCAACTGTCCACTCAGTGAACCACATAGTCTCTCTAGTGCAGTTGATGTTGTCTGTCTGAGGTTAAAGACAACTTGTTTTCAGCTGTTTTTCTTGTTGTAATCATCTCCCATTATCTAAAAGACCTGTTTCTGGGAGCTTTTTAATGCCTTATTGTTAATTTTAATTTAAGCTAAAGGAAAAAGAAAAAAAAAAGAGAAATGGTTAGCAAAAAATAAGAAAGGAGGGACATTATGGTTATTCTACCAAACTTACATGAAGTCAAGGCAGTTTTTGCTCAAGTGTCTTCTGGTCCTGTGCTGCTGAAAGGATTCATTGAGTGACAAGCAATGACCTCCCCTCACCCACTCATTGGGTTAGGGACCTGGAGCCAGTTATAGGTTGTAGTAGGGAGCTGTAAATACAAAGAAGTGCTGCTCTTTCAGCTATTAGAGACAAAAAAACTGGATCTTATGACTTCCTGCAAATATAAAGGCACATGTGTTTTCTATCTACTGATAAAGAGCCCAGTGATACTGTGCTTTGCTGGAGGAACGTCTGTGTTTTTTAATGGACATATAAAACCTTTCCTTCATGAACCAAGATTCATTTCACATCCAATATGTAATTCCACCAGTCTGCTGAGGGTTCTTCTGTGGCTAACTAAATATTTCTCATATATTTTTCAATTCCAAAAGACAGATCAAGAAATTAAAAAAAAATCTCTGCTCCCCAACCTACTCTTCAGATAACCACTGGTAGTTAGAGGAGCGGTGGGTACAGAGGAGGGAAGAAGCAAGCGTCTGTGCCTCAGGGAAACAAAAACATGGATAGAAAGGAATGAAGGAGTAAAACTCTGGCTGTATAAAGATCAGGAAAAGGAATGAAAGAGTGGGACTCTGGATGGATATATAAAGAAAATCTCTATCCTTAACAATGGACTGACTTGAGGTAGAGAAAAGGAGCTGAGATCCTCACTGTTCTTGCATGCATCCACTTTACCCTGTCAAAGAGAACTGGATATCTCATGCAAAAGAGAATGGGATATTTAGAAGACAGGAGCTCAAAGGGGTGTAAATATATATGAATGGTTGGCTACTGCCAACCGTTTTAAGTTAGAGCTATTGCTGGGGTAGAGTCATTACAAACTGCGATAAGACATGGAAAGTGGTATGAGAAATCCAGTCTCCAAATGAGACCAAAAGTAGTGATATGATGAGGATATGACTAATAATGTGATACAGGCCCAAACCACAGACATCAGGCCTGGAATCAGAGCTGGTTCTCGCTAAGTGTAGTGGCAGCCAGAGCCAGCCCATACAAGAGCGGGACTGAACTGTGAAGGCTGGATACAAACAAGTCTTCCAGAGTTTCAACCCATATATTTGGTGTTGGCTTCTCTTTTCTGAAAATGACATTTATTAAAATAAATGGTGGATGAATCTCCAAAAGCTTGCAGCTCAAGTCTGTTCCCACTGCTTGT
Organism: Zapornia atra; assembly: GCA_013400835.1. Lineage (NCBI taxonomy): Eukaryota > Metazoa > Chordata > Aves > Gruiformes > Rallidae > Zapornia > Zapornia atra. Next base: position 100,403 of record VZTU01019114.1, read on the forward strand.
GTGTTTACCTTGAACAAAGCTGAATACCTGAATTTGAAGCACAGCTCAAGAAATCCCACATGAAAAGAAAACTTTTAGCAAGAACCAGAAATATGTAGGAAGCACAGTTTCTATGACAGAAGCAGGCTCTTTCATCATGAATCCCATCCAAAATCCCAATATGCAAAAACAAGTGGACATGGGTGGAGACTTTTCTAAATGAAGTTCACCTCAGGGTCAGCATTTAAAATGGTGGAAGGGGTGGAGGAAGAGGCACCCCCATATTAGCTAAAAGTTTCATTGTTTAATGCCAACCTTACCTTACATATTTTCAAAGTCAGATAAGGGAACAACATCCCCTATGGCTACTTACACATACTGAGTTACAGCTCATTATGTGGAGGAGAGGAGCTGCCCGCCTACAGCAGTTTTGGGCTATTCATACTGTAGAAAGTGAATGAATTAGGTGGTCTCTTCCTGTGGCTCATTAACCCTTAGAGGCATGCTGTCATGAAGAATCAGGAGAGATTATTTAGTTAAACAGGAGATACAGCTTTAATTAGAGAGGTCCATACCAAGGCATCCCAGTCAATATACGAGCTTCCTCAAAGCTCAAAGAAATTGGATAATTTGGAATTTCACTTTGAAAACAACCCCCTACATTTCATTGAGTATCTACAAAGAGCGGCTGCCTTCTGCATAACCAGGCAGTGATTGATTCATCTCATCGCTCATTACTTTTATTGCCAACATTCATAGCTTTTGATTGCACAATGCAAAAGTGATAACAACACTGCAGGGCAGCAGGATGACTCATCAGGCACTACTGCTCACTGTTAGCAAAGTCTTTTCTATTTACCTAGGTGCTCATGCAGCCTTCATCTCCATGGCGTTTGAGTGCTTCCCAAACAAATAAAACCCTGTCTCTGCCCCTGCTCCCTCTGCAGACCCAGCTGGAGTCCCAGGCTGCCTTGAGCAGCATAGGGAGCAGTGGGAAGAGCTGGGACCCACTGCTGTGTTCCAAGGTGCTGGGACTTGCACACCATGAGACATGTCCTGTCCCCACCAGACCCTTGCCACCTGTGAAATGCAGAGGTGAACAGGGTATTCACATGGTTTCTGTTGGCGTACTCACAAACACAAATAGCCCATTTCCTTACATTTTCTTTAAGCCTAATAAAACCTGATGTGCTCAAAAACTATTTCTTTGGCACAGATTTTGCAAGGCGGAATGGAGCCAAACTTAGCTCCTGGCTCACTGGACATTAGGTATGCCTTGTACCTTGTCCCAGGGCAACAGTGGAGGTAGCAGTGCATTTTCAGCTTGTGCTGTGTGGAGATGATCTGTGACCATGGGTCTGCAGGGCGAAATGAGGGTGACAGCAAATGGGATTAGCTCTATGCTGTCCTTTGGGAAGCAGCAGGAAACGGTTGCCTGATGACTACTGGCAACAGGGACAAGCTCTTTCTGGACAACCTCTCACATACTGTGTATTCATCTCCGTCCCCTTGGGATGCTGGAGGCCAGTAATGCCACTGATTTGCAGGCACAGGAGAAGACAGTTCCTCTTGAACTCAGGCCCCTATGAACCCTGACAACCCAAGGGAAGAGCATGTCCTGAATGCACATTCCCTGGCCCTTAGCTTACAAAATCAACATGAAACCTAAACTGTAGCTTTCAGGCAGTTTGGGGCAGCGGCTCTAAAGCCCCACTGCAGTCATGTTCAATCACGTACAACTGCTGCTGGACTTGTACCAGGGAATAGTTGCTCAGAGGCTGGTCTGTGCATTGAAGGCAGACCAGTGTTGAGGACTGATTCAGCCCTGAGCTTTCCTACAGCCCCAGGAGGATTTGATTCAGGGCTGAGCTCGAGCACTGAAAGAACCATCCTAAATCTACAATATAGGCTTTTTCCATGGCCACATTAGGGTCTGGGGCTCAAGAGCACAACTACCTCTGATGGAATGATGGTCCAAAACTCCTGATGAGCCAATCCCAAGGTGCCAGCCAGCAGGGCTGGCTCAGACAGCCAACCTGCTTCCACTCCTCACCTTCCTGCAGATCTGCATGCGGGGACCAAGTCTGCTCCAGAAGTTCTGGAGTAGGACCAGAGGCACCACACTTCCCAGAGAGCACTCCACACCAGGGATGTCAGAGGAGCAAGGACAAGTATTACTTTAGTATGTTTGTACTATTTTAAGGTGAAAAATTTTCCAGAGGGCCCCATTTGCAGTAAAAAAGGACTTGTACTATTTTAGTGTTGGTTTGGGGTTTTTTTTAATAAAAGGCAGATTTTATGCTTCCTTTAAAAATAGATGGTATCTCTATAATTGTTAGATATTCATATCTATGTGGCAAGGATTAATATGAGTTTCTAACCAAATTTTATACCTCCTGAGTATATGTCCTGCCATTACACAGGGCCGGAATCATGTCTGGCCACATCATATCTGGCTCTGTGATAAACTGGAGCCCTCTCATGAGGCTGGTCTCAGCACAGGATCCCACCTGAGTCCTCATATAAAGTGGGCCACAAGAGTCACGCCGTCTGTGCAGGATCCCATAGACCTGCAGAAGGACCAATGTCATAGAATAATAGAATGGAAGGGACCTTTAAAGGCCATCTAGTCCAACCCCCCTGCAGTGAGCAGGGACATCTTCACTAGATCAGGTTTCTCAGAGCTTCATCAAGCCTGACCTTGAATATCTCCAGGGATGTGGCCTCCACTACCTCTCTGGACAACCTGGTCCTGTGTGTCACCACCCGTATAGTAAAGAACTTCCTAGTGTTTAATCTAAATGTCCCCTTTTCTAGTTTAAAACCATTGCCACTCGTCCTATTGCTACATGCCCATGTGAACAGTTCTTCCTCAGCTTTCTTACAGGCACCTTTCAAGTACTGGAAGACCACTATAAGGTGTCCTCTGTGCCTTATCTTCTCCAGGCTGAACAACCCCAATTTCCTCAGCCTATCTTCATAGCAGAGGTGCTCCAGCCCCCTGATCATCCTTGTGGCCTTCCTCTGGAGCTATTCCAAGAGGACCATGTCCTTCCTGTGTTTAGAGCTTCAGAGCTAGGTATTCCAGTTGGGGTCTCACCAGAGCAGAGGGGCAGAATCCCCTCTCTCGATCTGCTGGCCACGTTTCTTTTGATGCAACCCAGGATGTGGTTGACCTTCTGGGCTGCAAGTGCACATTGTTGGATCATGTCCAGCTTTTCATCCATCAGTACCCTTTTCCTCAGAGCTGCTTTCTATCACATCATCCCCCAGTCTGTATCAGTCTTGTTGAACTTCATGAGATTTGCACGGGCCCACCTCTCTAGCTTGTCCAGGTCCCTCTGGATGGCAATCCATCCCTCTGGTGTGCTAACCGCACCACCCAGCTTGGTGTCATCAGCAAACTTGCTGAGAGTACAGTTGATCCCACTGTCTATGACATTGATGAAGATATTAAATTATACTGGTCCCAGTACAGACCCCTAAGGGACAACACTTGTCACCCATCTGGACATCAAGCTGTTGACGATGACCCTCTACCCACTACCCAATGTCACCTGACATCACTGCTACCGCTGAGCCACGGGCAGTTTCCTTCCTACCCCAGACACCAAAGGAAAATGCAGCTTCTTAATTTGCAGAAATAAAAAATAACACTGAGATGTCCGTATCTTCTGCAAGGAGGGAATAGACTACCCTGAGTTATAAATCACAGGGAACAACTGTTTTGGTTTGTTTTTATGAGAAAATAGAGTTTGAGGTTATGGGAATTCCATAAGGGACAATGTCTCACAGTAGTAAAAGATTATAGAACTGAATTGCAGTTCAAACCAGTAAGTGTTACATTATGCACAGAGACACGTAGACTGTAAAGCTTAACAATACACCAAAGCTGCCAACACTAGAGCAAGGCAAAGGGCCTCCTTTTAAAATTCAGCTTAACAGTGCCTGACACAAAATGAGTAATAATGTTAAGCAACACAGAATGGACCATAAAACACTGTTATATGCAATAGCTATTATCCTATGCGCTAATCTTCATATCACATTATTTCCTCAAATAATCATAATATTGTGCCAACAGCCCCTTCATTCTAGCTCGTTATTTCTCAAGCTTGCTTCCTGGACAAGGAACAGGGCTCGCACTAACAATGCCCTCTGGGTCCACGAGCAAAGCCATGCGCTCCGGTGTACCCAGAACAGAGGAAATCTCTTTCTTGGTCTTTTTCTTCTGTTGTTGATGTTTGGGTTTGGGTTTGGGTTTTTTTTTTTCTTTGTGCAATTACAAAGTAGTAGGAAAGATTTTCATGGAATAGGATAAAGAAATTCCTCATCATCATAGGTCTTTCGGGCACTGACCACGCTTCTGGTTTGTTCCCCCATTACGTTTTTTTCTCCTTGTTCTCATTCCTCATCACTCAGGGCCTTACATTTGCCTCTCTCTTGGTGCAGTCCCTGCGCTAACACTGTACAGCATGTTCCTGCTGTGAACTAACAGCTTTGACTTTCCACAAATAAAAAAAACCCCTCTTGTCATTATTTTGTCACACTTTCAACTTCTACTAAATAACTAATTCACAACAATAAACCTCCTGGTTGCCATTAGAGGCAGGCTGCCAAGCAGTTTAGATGCAATCTTGTGTTATGTTGTTTTTACAAAGGTTTCCCCAAACCCAATGTGAATAGACTTGGGGTTTGTGACTTAAGGTAAACCATTTGTTTAATTTTATTTTCAAAATGTTACTACCCAGAGCTGGAAACGTGGATGTAATGATTTGGGGCTCCTACGCCAGCACAAACAAACTTCTCATGCAGCTCATACACAAACCCAAATGTCTTTTTGTAAATTAAAGTAAGTAAGATCAGCTTATTCTTTCTTTGAATCTCCTCATCTACCTATGTGTGTCCCCTACTCTCTGGCTTTACCTTTCAATTCCTGGGACTGGGTCTGGGGGGATTTGGGGTGATTTGTACGGCACCTAGCACAATGGGAGGGGAAAGTAAATGGCAGTGAAGTTGCCATTTAAGATCACAGCGGGCATGTGTGTCTTCCCCCTGGCCTGTGTCAGGGCAAACACATCATTTCTGCTATGCAGGAAACAAAGCCCTGGATGCTGATCAGACGTGTGGACCAGGCGTAACGCTGATAAGGCAGAGGGAGGAGCAGAGCCCAGGGTGGGATCTGAGCAGCCTGACATCCCCAGCCGGGCTAAAGGAGCTACAGTGGTTTTGAACAACGTCAGCAGCAGAGTGCAAGCTGTGTTTTGGAAAACTTAATTTCAGTGGCCTCAGAGGGTACAAAACCATCCCTCCTATTTTCTTACTTTCTTGTTTATGACTTCCATCACAACACTGTCCCACCGACCCAGAGAGAATGGTTTTAGAAAGATTAACCAATTCATTGACACACGGATGCCTGTTCCATCCATCTGATGACACAATTCCATGGGTCTTTGCAGATTTCATGCAATAAACGTGGCAGCCATTAACTTTCCCTCCTGTTGGACACTTGAGAAGATAAAAGTCCCCTCTTTTCTGCTGTAAATTTCTGCTATAAATCCAGAAATGCAATTGCACACAATCTAATTCCTGGCTCCTGGGCCCACATTCATCCTTGTCCAACTATTCCTCTTGACTGAGCTGATTAGATTATAGACAAGGGCAGGCTCTCTAAATGCAAGGTCATGTAGCTTAAATTAAATCTAAAGGAGCAACAGTAATATATATAATAGAACTTTGACATCTTTACTGTTAAAGAGGTGGGCAAAAGGTGCTCAGCTGGCTCCACTCTGGCATCATTTGGCCTTGAGAAGAGTAAGGTGATTTGGTCCTCCTTTGGAAATCCTTAGGGACCTGGTTCCCCGAAACTCTCGTACTCAGATTGTTCCCAGAAGCCGGGTTTCTGGAGCCATTTGATGTTCTTGCATCCTGTAACCTATGAGCGACATGTTTTCCCCACCACTGCCCTTGAACATCCAAATGGGAGGAAACATCATAGTGAGCAGTAATGCTGCCTCCTGTAAGTCACACTGGAACTCACTGTACACCAGGTCTGGGCTGCAGTGTATGAAGTAGTGTGGGGTACCGCCCTGAATGCAGAATGAACAAACTTGGATCGCAATCCAGATGCTTCTTGCAGAGCACCTTGCCTGCTGCAAAACAGGTTTAAAACTTGTGATATTTTAAAAGGCTTGTTAGCCTAGTGTTCCATACAGCTATTTTATTCTAAAAACAAAGCAGCTTGCAATTTTCTGGCTATTGTCTTCTTTTTTTTTTTTTTCCTTTTAGAACAAATGGATGATGGAGTTACACAATATGTGACACACGCTGCCTATTTACCAGGAACATAAAAGGCCCCTATTTCCCAACACACAGCATGAACTGAGCGGGCTTCTGTGCTCAGAGTTCCCAGCCTTGGTCTGGCCAGCCATCAGCCCAAAAGCGCTTCCTTACGAGTGCTTCTCCTTGCTGCCTCATTTCTCCTTCTTACTCCCTGCATCCAGCCTTATCCTACAAAGCATTTTCACTTGGGCCTCATCAATATCCTCTCTGCTAACAAGCAAGAGAAATGAAAAACTGAGATTTCATTCATGGGAATTAGAATGAGAATAAAGTGATGTGGCAGAACTAGAACAGGGCTTCAGCTGAAAGGTCGACCCATCGTAGCAACACGAACAGGGTAAGACTGGTATGGGAAGGGTAACTAAGCTGCATTTTTCTAAGCTGATCTAGTCAAAGAGCCAGGAGAAGCAGCTTGTCAAGCAGAATGAATGTTGAATGCTCATGGATTTCTGAAATGTACAGTCCTTAGCTTACTACTCAAAACTAGAACAGTTCTGGGGACTTCACTAGAAGCAGCTAAAATTCTAGAGCTGGATGTGAAGTTCTGCTTTGAAGCAAGAGCTCAGGCAGAACTAGAGCTGGCCTGCTGCACGAGGAGCAGAAGAGCCATTGCTACAACAGATTGCATTAGCACTGGCCCCCCAGCAGCCTTGCCAGGCCCCTGGCCCAGCCCCTGTTTGAGATGATAACTACTGCTGCATGACTCCAGTCATAGCTGGGGGTGATACAGCAGATGAGCGCAAACAACCTGAGAGTTAAATCCCAGGAATAATCCTTGTCTTTCCAAATCAGGCTCTTTCTTCCAACAGCCTCAGTGCAGAGAAAGCTGCGTAGCCTCTAACAATTTGGGAAAGGCAAGCAGTAGCAGAGGGGCTGGAGTTAAGAACTGAAGCTACTGTCTGATGCATCTGAGCTGTTAACAGGTGGGAGACGGGGATGCTGCAGCAGGGCCCGGAGGGAGTGGGGGTTATGGCTTTCCCTCAGTGGTACCCCCCACAGACTCAGGTCTTGCGGGAGCTGTATATGAGGAGTCAGAGCGGTGCAGGGCAGCAGCGCAGTGTCCTGGCAATTCACCAACCACCTGGGCCCATGCAGGCCCAGCAGGCACAAACGCACTGACGCTGGAGTAATGCTCTCCAAAGCAGAAATGGGGAGGTCAACAGGGAATGCAAAGCTGGGAGGAAAGCATCAAGCTCAGTGTAAGATCAGAGTGAAAAGAGAATGGAGGAAGAGTGGCAATGAGCTGACACACACAGAAACGAGGGAAATATGATACTGAAAACTAAGAAGCGACAGGGAAAACCTGCCTTACAGATACCTTTTCTTCCCTTTCACCTGCATGTGTTTTGGCCCCTGTTGTGGGTCAAGTTCAAGATTATAAAGTCACAAAACTTGCAGAGGAACATGCCTGGGTTTTGCCTCAAACTCCAGTTTGTCAAGCCAACAAAAATCCTGAGCAAAAGCTGTAATTTTGTTTGATCCAGATATAAAGGTCAGCCCAAATGAGAGCCCAGGCCAGGGCAAGGCACAACACATGTGGCCAAAAAGGAGGAACAGATTCATCCCAAGTGGTGCACTCACAAGATGACTATTTAAATTATTATTTATACCCTTTATGGGATCAAATTAAGATGCACATCTTGGGAACGGTTGATGGCTGCTGATGCGCTCAGCGCCATGTCTCTACTACTACATCTTGCCAGCTCCAACCCAGCTAGCTTGACTCCCACCACATAGACGCAACTTAAACCAACATCAAGGTCTTTTCCCCAGGGAAGCTGTGTATGCCTGTACGCCTGTCTGTCTGTACACTTGTATGTCTGTGCAGATAGGCCCCAAATGGTCCCATTCAGTTTTCAGGGGTCCTAAATGTTCATCCAAAATAGGATCTCCATCACACACCAAGCCCACCCATGTGACTGCTGGGAGCATTCATTTGAAGGAATTCGACTGCTGGCATACAGGTGAATGCAGTATGAGAGAGATGCCTCCCCTTAGGACACCCTGGCTAATCTTCATGCCCACATAACACTCTGATGGTGGAACTCTCCATGAAGCCAACCTTCATAGAAAATGCAATGAAGAGAGGAGTGAATGGAGTGCAAGGACCAGAAGAAATCCTGCAAAGCTGTTTTGGACCAAGTCTGGAGACCTCTTGCAGAAGCCCAGCTGAGTCCCTGCAAAGCCTCAGGAGAGGAAGTTGGGGACTAAGGGAGTGTGTGGGACCCCCCAGGAGGGGCACAGGCACCAGCCCCAGAGCAGATAAGCAGATACTGCTGGTGTCAGGGCTGATTGGCCTCCCCAGATGTAGGGACTTGTTGACCATGGGGAAGGTGGCTCCCAGTCTCTGGGAAGGGGTGATGGTTTGAGCGTGGAGAATGAAAGCAGAGACTGTATCATATAGCAAACAAAACCCCCTAGTTCTGAAGGGAGAGAATACAGCTGTATAACCTCTGCCCTGTGACAGAGGCATGGAGAGAGTAAACAAGCAGGTGGAAAGGGCCTAAGGTCCTAGCCCTATACAGGGGTTATGGTTAGGGACTGCACCCCTGCTCACAGGATGTGAAAAGAAAACATGGCAACAGCAGAGGTGAGACAGGGAAACCAACCTGTAACAGCCCATAATAAATCCTCAGAGCCTATGTTTGCAGCACTGGCAGTATCCTGAAGTGTGGCAGCCTAAGCCAAGGAAAACAGGACAGCCCCAATGGAGGTACACAGAAGAGTTTGTTGCCACTTGTTTAATTCTCATGAGGAGCACAGATGTGCTTCCCCCCCTGCACACCTGGGGGCCAAGTATGGAAGGGCTGAGCTCCCCACACTTGCTGCATATCGTGCAGGCTGTGTGTGCCCACGCGGGTCCGGGCAGCCCTAGCCCATATCCAGCAGCCCTGGCCATGCATCTGGTGCCCATGTCCAGTGTTCACAGCATCTATGATCTGATGAAACACACATTAACTCTGCCAGGCCCTTCTCTGCTGGGGTGGTTCTGATGGAATACACAGCATCAGAAGCATTCCCATTTGCAGCCCCGCGTCTTTGATCATCTGAGAAACAAATAGTTCATTTTCTTGCACCAAACTGTCCCACTTACATTGCAGCTCCTTTCCCTGCCACCCCCCAGCACCCAACCCATCTTGGTTCAGGTTAAGGCTGGTGGGAAATGACAAATCCTTTCCACATAAATCTTAACACTGGCTTGAGTTCGTTGAGAAATGGTGGTGATTTCTGGGGGATTAGCAGATCAGAGTTGAGGAATGTAAAGAGGTTTAGGCTAACTAAGTGGAACGCTTAGAGCTGGGTCACGGAGAATTTGATGCAGGCTCAGGACTCTTAAATGGAGTGTAATAAAAAGAAGAAAAAAGAATGCATTTTAAATGTCCCTTGCAGCACAGGAAGGTGTTTTCCTGAGCTACAATCTGGAGGGAAAAAACTTAAACCAGATTTCAACGTTATGCTGCTTCCTAGTTCCTAAAAGCTAGCATAAAGACAATGTTAAAGGCGTGCCCATTTTATGGTGTGCCTTTATTATTTGTAATTACACATTTTCTGCAGAGAGAGGAATGATATGTTAGGAAAGGTGGTAAAGTTGGAAAGCAGGGAGAATCTGTGCAGTTAATAAAGGTCATTTCTATGGGAGAAGAAACTAAGCCAAAAAAAAAAACCTAATAGGACAAGTGTCTTTTTCCATTCAGGATGGGGAAAGTGAGGAACAACCACCTTGTGCCTTGCTGTGATTTTCTTTTTCTCATTTACTTTGTGGTTCTTGCGACTTTTACGGCGCGCTGCATAGCAAGCAAGCACATGACACTTCCCGAAGCTTAGAGCTTAGTTTCAAATCCCCAGGCTCATAAACCAGCAGCTCCTCGCTAGCCCTGTCAACAGCTGCCTTCTGTTTTTGGCTCAGCCCAAAACTGCCAGACCCATCACTGGCCCCGCACATCACCCGCTCAGAAACACGGCCACGTCCTGCCCTACCCCTGCGCACAACGGGAGAGAACAAGCAAGGAGTATCAGTCAGGCAATCAAATGCTGAGTTTCAGCAGGCCAGGTGAATAATTGCAAATAGGCCAGCTTGAGTAAAATTATTTGGAATGACGCAAGTTGGTGCAAAATAACATTCATGTCAGAAGCCCTGACAGAGCCAGTGGTCTCACTGCAATTACTCATGTGGATTACATTACCCAGAACTAGACCCTACCCATTGCATAACATTCATACATTTTGCTACCCTGTATTAGAATAATCTATTTATCCAGCTAGTGATGAATATTTCTTACGTGTTTTGCAAGAAAACTTCAGAGCGCTGCCAGACGGTTCCCTTCCCCAATTACCCTCTTTATTTTTTTCGTAAGGCCAACATTTCCTTTAATTTCACCAACTGCAAGACAAGAAGAAGAGCAATTAAGTTCAGCCATATAAACTTTTTATGTGGTTTTAGGGGATTCTTTAATGTTTGTACGTTAGCAGATAAGCCATGCATCCACCCATCCACTTAATTACAGGCCTAGTACCTCTAGTCACTCTGTTTTTTAATTTAATTTTCTGCCCAGTTAGAATCTGAAGAAACCCTTGCTGTAACACGCCTACCACCTGCAACTTCTACCATCTTAACTGTAACCTTCCAAAATGAGCAGTTCTTTACCACTGTGAGACACTATGAGCAGGTTTATTTTACAGCACTTCATCCTTACCAAGAAGGCAAGGAAATAGCACTTCTGTATCCTGAACTGTGAGCAGAGACAGTTAAGCCATCATCCATCACTTCCATTAAATGCTGTTACTTCCAAAATAGACCAGCAATTCTCACTTGACTTTGCTTCCAGGTGCACAACCCAAGGCCCTTTCCCAAGGCTTGGGTGCAACTAAGGAGCTCTGGACATCTCATCCTGGGCACCTTGCTGCTGATTCACATCCGTCTGAAAACAGGGAAGATCTTCAAGGCAAGCAGGGAAGAGCTAAGCAGAGAAACCCACCTTCCTGGAAGCAGCCCCTGTGCCCACCAAAGCAGGGCAGCACTTCTCTTTCCAGTCCCTCTGGTTATTAACTACAAATAGTTCAGACAAACTCGGCTGGCCAGCGATATTTCAAGCCATCCTTCAGTGACAGAGCAGTGTATATTTGCATAATAATCTTCAAATCACTATGGACTTTAACTGAGCAAGGCCTCCTAAGTGGATGTTAGCAAAAGACTGAGCTTGGTGTAATGGGGTGAGACATTCATCACCGAGATGTGAAGGTTAGTCACTGCAGCATAGCTGTTTGTGTCAGCTGAAAGAAAACAACCATCAGGAGGATATTACACACCAAAACCCCCCCCCAACGAACCAGCCAATTAACACATGGATCCTGTGTTCACTTGTTGGGTCACTGCAGGAGTTGTCAGGGATCGCTTATCTGACCCCCCCACTTATCTGACACAACTTGCTAAAATGCTTTTCACCTTACCAAAAAGGATTATTAATATTAGCATAAGTCATTACAGAGCAATGGGGCCAGAACAAAGAGTTCTGAAGAAGCTGGCTGACCCCCAGCCACAATTCCCCAGACAGAAAGCTGCATTGCCACCAGCACAAGGGGAATTTCTGCCATTTGACACCAACGTCAGCAGAGTCACAGCAAAGATGAGAAATGGGTCTCTGGCTATTTGGCCACCAAAGACCAGTGCTGAGAGGAAGTTGCTAAAGGTTTTTGTTCCCCCCTGCATCAGCAGCTCCCAGGGCAAGAATGCAAAACTGAATTAACGAAATGCAAAACCCATATGGGAAATTCATATGGCCACTGCCACCTGTATAAACCTCAAAGCAGACGTCACCAAGCTTGTACTTGGCCTGTCAGGACAGGGAGCAGTGCAGGAAGGATTAAGCACAGAACTGGATCCAGCAAGCAGTAACATAAACCTCAATTTGGCTGTAGAGTGGATGAGGTGGGAAGTGCTGCAAGTGGTATGACATGTCTTTGTAACAAACTGCAGCTGGTGTCACTGCTGGAACATGCAGAAGGGCTTGGAAGAGGGACGCTCATACCACACTCCAGCCAGAAACCACATCGCTCTTGGGGTCTGGAGTGGGAGAGGAGAAAGTCCTTCACAAGTTTTGGGCATGGCCCTGGGGGCACTGCAGCCCAGACTGAGCAAAGAGGTGCTTAGGAAGGTCTCACAGGAATAATACTCTGATCATGAGGAAAGCAGCCCTAACCCTGGCTCTGATGCTGACACCAGCAAATCATGTCACCCCACAGGGCATGTTTCCACCAAAGGGTTCACTGGGATGAGTGGCATCAGGGCCCGACCCATGGGAGCTGAAGCTGTTTGATGTGCCCAGCACCCTGTTGTGTGGGTTGGTTACATTTGCCAGAAACACTTTCACTTTTTCAGGCTTTCCCTACCATTGAGCATGTCAGGTTTGGGTATGTTACTCTTCTCAGGCAGGCTGTGAATGAACAACCCCTGCAGAGATGACTTGGAGGCACAACTAAGCCAAGACTCGTATTTCATGGGTGTTCAGAAGCCCAACATATTGAAGACTTATGTGAGGTCCCATAGGAAATACCTGGGGACACATGTGGGGACTTTGACCAGTACCAGCCAAGCCCTAGGTCAGTGTTGTCATGACCAGCCAAATTACTGCTCTATATGCTGACTGCTAACAGCTACAACTCTTCCAAGGCTTAATTAATCAGTATCTCTGAAGATCCTTGGATGGAAGTTTCTCTAGATGCAGATAATCCCAAACTGACCCCACACTTGCTCGTCAGGGCAAGGACTACGGCAAGACAAGTGTGTTTGCACTGCACTTAATGGCTAGAGCCTTGGCTCCGACTTAGGATCAGGGTCCTACTGCAATGTAAATACAAAAGAGTAATGATTACCAGGAGGGGGGTTCTTGAAAGGCTCCATCCCTCTCAGCGGAGATGTTTGACAGCCAGTGACTCAATGTTCTGTCTTTCATAACCATAATGACTCACAGCCCCAGGATGGAGAACGAGTACAAGACAGGCAGTGCTATTGTTCAGAGCCCATAAAAATAAGCAAGGTCATTTTCAGCGTTTAAAAGAAAATGACAGCCCATTGGATTAATCTGTGGGGGGAAAAAGGGAAAAAAAAAAAAGAAGAAGAGGGATGAGTAAATCTTCAGAGATTAAAGTTCACAAGGAGATACAAACCTGAATTTTGTAACCACAAGCAAGACAGAGCAGGAGCTTGACTTTGATACCATTTGCTCAGCTTAAATCAAAGTTAACCCCATGTGGATTTACAATGGGGTAAGTCTGGCATAAAACAAGAGGAGGATCAGGCTTACACTGCTAAGTGCATCTGGGTGCCTTCTGCATTGCCTGACACTACAAGGATAAGAGAGTCTGCTCCTCACCACTGTGCAGGCTTACAACATAGTGACACATCTTAGGATAAGTAAATTATCTCTGAACATGTAGGAAAGATGGCTCAAACACAGGAGGGAACTAGCATCAGCTGTAATACCCCCTGGAGTATGTCCCAAACAATCTGCAGCTACTCAAATCAGATGGCAAGATTATGGTTTGAGACAGTTGACACAATGCAGTTTGGAAGCTGAATTTAAGAACAAGGCATCTCATGACCTAACCAGCTCTAAATGAGAAGCTGGAAGACCTTTCCCTGTCATCAGCTAATGTAGAGCCACAGAATTCCAGTTTGCCCTAGCTGAGGACAGAGGCACTGGCCTCCACTAGACCACAACCAACTCAAGGCCTTAGCTATTACAAGGTCACAAAACTGTAGTGGTATGCTCATTTCGGAGCAAGGTGGGTTGTGATATCTATGTGTTCCTAAAATGGAAATCCACTTGGCTAAGTAGCCTGATTTCTCAGAAGTGATGGGTATACACCAGGAGGTCACTGGGTACTTGGTCCATGTGAAAATCAGACCATTCAAATAATAAGACCAGAGAGAGGTGCCTTTTTAGTGGCATGTTTTCTGGAGTTTATGCCTGGTGGGTGAGATGTCTGAAGGTCAGTGGTGGCTCCCATAAAAGAGTTGTACCCATTGGACAGATATTTTGTCAGATATTGGAACAGGCTGCCCAGGGAGGGAGTTGAGTCACCATCCCTGGAGGTGTTTAAAAGAAGAGTAAGTGTTGTGCTTGATGACATGGTCTAGTGTTGGACCTGGTAGGGCTGGATAGATGGTTGGACTCAATGATCTTGAAGGTCTTTTCCAACCAAAAGCACCCTGTGATTCTATTATTCTATGACACATATGAGTCCTACCCCTCTCTCTCACAGTGTTTCTGCACACCATTTGGTTTCTGTATTTCACAGGGTAAGTTACACCAGTAGGGCTAAACGATCCATCTCAGCTGATTGACAACTGGACAATGTTTATATCCTTCCTAAGAGGACAGGTGATACTCTTTCCTTGTCAGAGAAGCATTTCAGCCAGTGGCATCACCAGATCAGTTTCCTAGATCACAGGAAAGCTGTTCCTTTGCATTGGTGTCATGTGGCCTGATCTTGCTAGCCTTGCTCCGACAAAATGCCACTGATGGATACTCCATAGTGTTGGGGCTTGTCAGAGGAGAGGGAATGCTTTGGAGCAAGGTGACAAGTATCAATGAGTGAATGCCGGGTATAGCTTTCCAGCCTGGCTGGCAGAGCAAGCACAGCCCAGCATGCCCCAGTGGAGTGTGTAATTCTGTGAGAGGCAGCTCGCACCCAGACCCCAGCCACCAGAGAAGGCTTGCTTGACCTCCCACTTACAGAACGGGCACTCCAATATCTCAGAGAAAAGGACAGAAAAAATTGTGAAACTCAGTCTGCCCGGTCATTGATTAAGCATGATGACTTTTAGTGTCCCCCAGTGCTGCACGTAGGACAACGAGCCCTGTGCACCACCCCTGGGAAGAGGAAATAGGACCTACAATCTTTAAACAGGGAGAAGAATAAGGGGCAAGTTTGACATTTGATTCCTGGTGGTAGACACTACCTAGGCAAATATTTGTAAAAGACAGCTCTGGCTCTTTGAACGAGGAAGGGAAGCAGAGGGGCAGGGACCTGCCCAAGGTCAGCCAGACAATCTGTGGCAGTTCCAGAGACCTCTGTGTCCCAACCAAGTCGCAATGCTCTAGACAGCACCATGTCGCGCCAAGAACCAACAGCTTCACGCCCTGCCCTGCCTGCGTTACGTTTTCTTTCTTCTCTGTGCTTGTGCCTTGCTTTGCAGTCCTGGATGTTCTCCCAGTTTCCTGAATCATCTTTCTAATTTCCTTTTAGTGTAGAGAGCAGTGCTTTTGAGTGCAGTTACTCGGGTCACTGAGCACAAAGCATCTGAGGTCTAGGAACAACGTCAACCTTCCAAACATTTAACCAGCAAGTCTTACCTCTCACCAGTTGAAAATGCCATAAAGCTGATATGACCCTTTGCTACAGATAATCTGAAGTTCTTGATTACCACCAAGGACTGGCATACAAACAAGCGTTTTATGAAGGCCAGAAGTTGCTTCTCCATAGGACATGGAGTAGGTCACCAGGATTTCTGAGACATAGTGCTATACCTGGAGTACCAGGAGTGGGACACATTAATACCTAATATACTGCTGACTTAAGTTTCCCATACATCAGAAGAGACAATGAAGCTAACTAATGTTGGGATGAAGGAGAATGCAAGCCATACTTTTCCCATGGATAAGTTCTGCTTACAGGTCTGATATGACTTGACACAATATCTGCTGAAGTCTGCAGGGTTTTCCATTGACTTCTCTGGGCAGGGAGTGACATGTAGTTTGGAAAGACTTTGGTTTAGGCTGAAGAAGGGGAGTTTTAGATTAGATATAAGGAAAAAATTCTTTACTGTAAGGGTGGTGAGGCACTGGCACAGGGTGCCCAGAGAAGCTGTGGCTGCCCCTGGATCCCTGGCAGTGTTCAAGGCCAGGTTGGATGGGGCTTTGGGCAACCTGGGCTAGGGGAGGGTGTCCCTGTCCATGGCAGGGGCTTGGAACTAGATGGTCTTTGAGGTCCCTTCCAACCCAAACCAGTCTGTGGTTCTATGAAGGAGCAAAATAGCACCAGTCTGATGCAGACATTTCAAAACCCCACCGGGGAAGTTTTACTGCTGCTTTTTACAGTGTTTCCTTAGTAGGAGCCAGATGCTCCAGTAACAGTACAGAAACATCATAAAATCCCACATCAAGCCTTGCTTATCTAAATATGAAAACCAGCTCCTGCTCTGTGATACTTTCTGATCTACATTTTACCTGAAGCCTGCAGATAATTTTCAAACACGCACTCAGCTCTGCACACCGTCCGCCCACTCTCACCTGCCCACTCCCTGGCACACAGGAGCAGCGATGAGCAGAGGGAGAGAGGAAGGAGAGCTCTGTTCTGCAGAGAGGAGCTCCTAGAAACTGCTGTAACAGAAATCACTGCTTCGCACAATTCTCCTTGTCCCAGGTTTTTGTTGGAGTGCTCTTCCTATTCCTGATTTGACATGCAGAAAATCAGCCTTGCTGATGCAGCTGGTAATTGCACCCGTGCTGCTCAAGCATAACTTCACACCATCCTTGGAGGTCTGCTGTATCCCTGGTGTGTTCCCTTTGTCTCCTGCTTAACCTAGGAGGCTCTTTGGGGCACACGGCATCTCTGGATGCTTGCTGGGCTCCTTCCCTGCCCACCAGCAAGGGAGGCCTCAGCTAAGGCCTCTGCATACCAGGTTTTTGTGCTCCAGAGCCTGGACAAGCAGCTGCTTGTGGTTCTTTCACCATGCTGGTACTACCTGGGGCTGCCCAGTGGTTTTCCACACGAGATGTGTGAGGCCTCTGCTGTGGTCCACTACTGCAAACACAACAGCAGTAGTAAACAGCAGCAACAACTGTATTTCTTCCCAAAACTTAGGTTACGTTTTGCCTTTTCCACATCATTAAGCTGTGAACATCTGGCCTTTTAAAAATTCTCTTTCACTTGAAATCACTAAGAACAATAAACACGGTGTTTCCAATGATACTACAAAATGTTTCCAGTGTTTCAGCAGTTGGGATGGAAAGGCCTCATGGAGGTAGAGAGCTTTGCAGACCTTCCCAGAGGGTATTACCCTCTGAATCCATCTGGAGAGGTTTGCTAAGGCGGCTGCTGTGCCAGTAGCCTCAATGGCCATGCCAATGCCATGCTGAGCCACATCTGGGCACACAGCAGCAGCCTGCCTTATACAGATCTGCCAGAAGTTAACGGGCACCACTCAGAAAGTAGGGTGGATATTTTGCTGGTGGCCTGCTAAGGCCATCAGCCATCCGGAATGAACCATAAAGCCATCGCTGGTAAGGTATGTGGGTGGTCTAGTACAGGCAGAATAGTAAATAATGAGACTATTATGAAAAGCAATCAGGATCCATTCAAACAAAATACGCTTTAATAAAGCCTGATTTGTGCCTGCCTGTACATGGAGTAAAGCTGAGATGATTTAGGGCCAGAGCTGAGGAGCATCTCTCCAAAGCACATAGCAAGAGGGGTTAAATGACCTTTGGATATTTAAACAAGAGAATGTTGATTACAACAAGGAAGGTGATTTTACCTCTTCATACGGATTTGATGAGATCAGTACCATAAAACTGTATTCAAGCTAAATGTCAGCGTTTTTAAAGGGCTTTTGAAAAAAATGTAGAGGTGGCAGAAAATGCTCACACAAACACTCACTGAGGGTAAGGAGAAACTCCTGCAATGAGAATTATGTGAATCTTGTGCTTTTCAGTTAATCGGGGAGAAAATTGAGAGGCAGCTCTGACTGGAGTGGGTAAGGACCCTTGCCGGCAGGAGCTGGGGGATCCCAGCTGGCTATCGTGCTCAGCAGGAAAAGACACGAAAAGCTGGAAACCTCTGCTCAGTTGAATGCAAAGGGAATCAAAACATGTGAGGAGTGCTTTACTCAGATGTAAGTAACTGGCCTCAAAACAGAGGTAGCAAGGTGATTGCTCGTTGGCCTGGGAAATGCAACAGACCAGACTGAAAAAAGGCTAGAGGAGCTTTAAGCCCAATTAGCTGGCCTTCACCTCCAAACCCGATGTCAGGGATCACTTCATGTAGTGACGGACACTGCTGCAGTCTGTGGGAGGTGAGGAGAGGGCACAGAGAAGCATTGGGACACAGCCTGCAGAAGAGCAGACACACATCTGAGCCCCACAGCATCAGTTCTCCTAGTCTTGCAAGTGCAAACAGCAGAGCTTGGGAAGCAATTAGCACTGTTTGGGGGTTTGCCCTTGCAAAACAGTAATAAATAGATCTTATATGAAATAGCTGAAGGTGGTGTTTACATGGCAAGGGGCTCTGTTTCTCAAGCACGGGTGGAGAGGGTCCTCATCAGTGGGAGCAAAAGAGGGGGTTTCTTCTGCCTGCGATGGGGAGTGCAGAACCCCAGCTTCTCCTGCCAGTACACCATGTGCTGCACTTTTGTCTCACTAGAGCTTCACTATAACACCAATCCTCTGCAGCCATTCCTGGGCAGAAATCAGCACACAAGTGTAGATGGAGTTGCCAGTGTGACCTGAGTGGTACAAACAGGAGCGCGGGGACTTTTCACCAGAGAAAAATTAGATACCTAAGCTGATTCAGAGCTGGGATCCTGCATCACAGAAGGGAGTTACAACCCTAGGGCAAAAGCAGTACTAACAATAGCTTGGGGAGGTTTTCTGCCAATTAAGAAAAGATGCTGCTGTGTGCTCCTGTGTACTTCATGCAATCAACCTGGGAGATGCCCGAGCTCTTGAACAAGAGTTGTTTCCCATGTTTGCTGTGCAGTACACAGCAATGGAAAATCCAGTGCAGGCCAGTAAAATATCTGACACAGATAAATCAAGGTACAGTAAGATCAAGCAAGGAGACCCCTGGTTTTTTGCAGCTGCTGGCAATAGGCAGTGTTTTGCCGTGGAGGCATAGGAGGACAGCAGTTACAGATGTATCTAAAGGCTGATAGGACTCAGAGTTCACAAACTCAGAACACTGCAAATAACATCCTCTCCACTTCCCCTGAGTTGTCGGTGAGGACAACTGTCCTCCTCTCTAATACACAGCAATTTTTGGGTTCCAGGCCCAACTGCCAGCAGACAAGTTAATAACAAGCTCCACTTGATCCAGGCGGGGATGTCCTTTCCCTCACCCTGCTTCATCTGAGGGGCTCCACCACACTTGCTTGAATTTCATTTTTAAAAGTGGGATGTTTTGGAGCAAAGAAGACATTGGGATCAGCCACCCAGCCCTCATTGGTAAAACCATGCCATTGAGTCTGCACTTGTACAGGAATGAGACACATGCTTGAAGGATACACAAGTTAGTCCTCCTTCCCACAAGAAAACAGAGTTTCCTTCAAAGATCATCATGTGTGCATGGTATTTAGGTCAAGAACTGGCAACTATTATTAGAAGGAATTCAGTCAGCTTCGATTAGAAGGTTATATGGCTATCCTGCATCCTATCAAAATCCCATTATTTTCTAAGGGGCAGAACCAGAGCTATCCACACAGCTGTCCCCCCTGCCCCAGTTCTGTCCTGCAGCACTGGGTCTACTCTAGTTAAATTGACTGGTTAAATCAAAAACATTTCCTTTGTGGTCCTTAAAGAAGCCTGACTCCAGCACATACTGATCCCACTGTGGCTGCTCCCCCTTTCCCAGGCATTAAATAAACGTATTTGCCTTGGTATGTGGTTCCCTTTTCCTCTGTTGTTGGGCTTCAATTCCTCATGTCTCCTCCGGAGTGGGATCACTGGATCCTAATTCCCCATGAACCAGGAGCCAGCTGGTATTCAGGGGGCAGCACAATTTTTTCTGTTGTAGCTCACAGTAAACTCAATTTGGAGTGGTCCACAGACATTATTAACCACAGGCAACATTGCAGATTAGGACTCATATGCATTTTACTTATGTGACCATCTGCAGACGGAGATGGGCTTCTAGTTCTCTAAGCCCTGCAAGGGAACATATGGCTAAACGACCACAAAATAGGACTACAAATTCAAATTTTTTCCTTCAACCTAGAGGGATTTTAATCCCCATTTAACTGGAGTCAGCTGCACTGGGACCTTGCCTAAACTAGATGATGTTGGCACTAGTGGTTTCTACTTGGTCTGTTCCTCAAGCTCCTGTCACAACATCCAGGAGCACAAAGTAGGGACAGATTTAGTGGGTGGGCTGAGGAGATTTCAATTTTCTTAACAGATCACACCTGTGATGTGGTCCTGTTTGTATCTTTCCTGCTTGCCTTCAGTTCCCTGACAACATCTCTTAGACTTAAGAAGCAAGATGGGAGCTGTGATGAGCTACTGGGGAAACAGGAAGTGGAAGACCACAGACTGCTCTTGCACTTTTCCCCAGCCACAGCCCCACTCCATAGACCCTTCCTTGCCAAGTCACTCATGGAGAGGTGTGCTGTCACCCCATGGATATGGAAACTCACCTCCTTCCTTCTCACTAGGGCTGTCACCAGGCTGATGTGTAGTCTACTGATGTGTATGTCTTAGTGATACAAGACCCTTGTGCCCTTCACCCTGTGTCTTCAGCAAAACAAAACGGGGAACAGGTGGGTGTTAGAGGCAAGACTGGCAGCAGCATGGTGCTTCCTGAAGTGAAAGTGAGTGGCTTTTCCTTGTTTCATATTCACCATTAAGCACCAGTGTCTACCAAAGCAGAACTGGTAAAAAGAATGTCCCTTTCAAAGCTGTCCTTGGCCCAGCTGCCTCTCTATTTTCTACTATTTATGGCACATACACACATGCCACTCTTGTGGAGTGGAGACAAGGACCATTGTGTGAGGAAAAGTGCTTGCATCGTGCCTTCTTGACTTGAGGGATTTGGGCTTTTGGAGGGGCACATGGTGAAGTGCCTCCTCTTCAGGACAGTGCACCAGCAGAAGGCAGTAAGTCAGTCAGTCTAAACCATATGCTTTCACAGCTGAACAGTCCCTGTTCTCAACCTAGGGGTGCAAGCTTAGCCCTTCATCTTGGTTTGTGCTGATGGTGACCACAGGCAGGTGCACCACAAAGCCTGGACTGGACATCCAAAGTGGCTGGACAGGATGGTAACCATTCTTCAGGTGCCAACATGTCTCCACCACATTAGTTCATTAGCCTGCTAGGCTTGGGATATCCCTTGGACTGATCAGGCAGTTGGTATAAACAAACTACTGTCTGAGAATGTTTAGAAATAAACTTTTCTCACAGTAGATTGTAATGACCTACAGCCCTTTCTCACCTTACAACCACTTGACTTACATTTGGCAAAGTGCTATGTCAAGAATGCTGCCTCTTGACTACTGTCACCTCACCTCTGTCCTGAGGGATTAGCAGAGACCAGAGTACCCAAGGGCACCATGGTCATCTGAGTCTGTAGGATCTGTAGGCATCCACCCAGTCACCCTAAGGAGATCAAAGCAGGGGATCCCCAAAGACGTCACATTTATTGTGCTTTCCCCTATCACTGCTGGACCACAGGGTGGAAGAACAAACTGATCTCAAAGCATATTCCAAAAATTCCACCCCTTACATAGTTTTAAAAGCAATAGTAACAGCTAAGCACTAAGCACCAGATCCTTTGTGATGATTTAACTGAAGGAATACCAGACATGTAACAGTATCTCTGACTGCAGTCTGCAAAAACATTGGCAGCATATGCTGAGAGGTGTTGGTTCTGGCTGAGATGGAGTTAATTTCCCCACAGCAGCCCCACAGAGCTGTGCTGTGTATCTGTAGCCGGCACGGTGTTGGGTAACACACCGGTGTTGTTGCTACTGCTGAGCAGTGCTGGCACACATCAAGGCTGCCTCTCCAACATGCCCCTCAGCAGTAGGCTGGGGGTGGAAAGGTCTTGGGAGGGGACACAGCCAGGACAGCTGACCCCAATTGACCAAAGGGGTATTCCATACCATACGACGTCTGCTCAGGGATAAAAGCTGAGAGAGAGGAGGAAGTGGGAGCATTTGTTATTTACGACATTTGTCTTCCGGAGCAACTGCTATGCATGCTGAAGTCCTGCTTCCTGGGAAGTGGCCGGACATTGCCTGCTGATGGCAAGTAGAGAATAAATCTTTTGCTTTTTTCCTTTGCTTCCACACGCAAACTTTGTTTTTGCTTTATGAAACTGTCTTTATCTTGACCCCTGAGTTTATTTTTCCCCTCCCTGTCCTGCTGAGGAGGGGAGTGATAGAATGGTTTGACACCTGGCCTGCAGCCAAGGTCAATCCACCACATAAGATCTTAATTTAATGTTCTCAGGTTGCCACAATATAATACACTCCTTTTTTTTTCTTTCCAGTAGCACAGAGATAAACTGTGTTTGTGGGAGTTGTTATTCCTATTTAGCTTTGCACGCTGGTGATGCAGCCAATTGGGAATGCACAGGGCTGCAGGCAGTCTTAATTTCTTGAGCCAAACCTGAACTCTATAAAATCAGAGTTGGACTGGCAGTATTTATATAAGACAGCATGTGGTCCTTCTGCTCTGGTATGTGAGGTAAGCATCAAGACTTCTCGGCCCTGTAGAGAGGAAATAGGAAATACTTTAAATGTATGCATCTTTACTTACATTTCCTTTATTTTCTGGATTATTTTGTGTAGCCACAAATTCTTTCATTTGTTATAGCCTGCTACTTCTAGCAGAGACCCAAGCTTTCAACTTTCTCCAAAAATTTCTTGAAGTATTTTGGTTTTCTAATGGTTTTCTTCCTGCAGGCAAAACTTCCACATGTATCTGCAATGGCTTTACATAGTCTCAGAACTGCATCTTACCTTCTGTCCATCTCTCATTCAGCCCCACAACTGTAAGACCAGGGTAAATACCCCAAGGTCAAGACAGTTAATTACTTTTGGTGGAACTGGGATCAATATCTGTCCTTCATATGCACTTTCCAATCTCTGTTGAAGAATTCTTTATGGGCTGCCAGGGTCTCTTCGCTGGTGGGCTGGCTTTAAAATGTTTCTCTTCCTAGTAGTAAACTGCCTTTTCCAATGTTTCCTTGGGTAATATCTAGATTTTGTAGACCACCTTCATGGGTGGTCTAATTTAGGCCAGATGCGCACACTTGTTAACGTGTCTATGATGATATATAAAAGCTCTACATTTAGAAATGCCTAATAGGGAATTTCAATAGTAAAAATTAAAAAAAAAAAAAAAGTTAAAATAAGATCTATTCTATAAATGCATGAGATACCAGTAAAAGATTAACTCCAAAAAAGGTGGCTTTTGGTGCCTGCTGAAACCAGCATCAGGTCTGAGACCCAACAAGCTACCGGGAAGTTACCCTGACAGTAAGTAGCCTCAAACACAGATGTCCAGTTCGGTGCTGTAGAAGCTAGGAGAAGCTTTGAGATTGAGGCTCCACAAATCATTCCAGATTTGGTTGTCATATTCACTTTGAGGACACCTTAGGGAACTTAGGGAAAAAGAACAATGCATTTCTTACCAGTCCCATTTGAAGAAATAAAGTGGCAATCTTAAAACTTCTTTTCAGACAAGGCATTGCTGAGCACAAGAAAATCCTTACTGCGGAAGATACTTGCTGAGTCTGCACCCTTTTGGGATGATGGACCAAACCTGGCCTCATTCCCAGGAAGGGGAGGGTTTGTGAATGATGTCTGGCAAACTCAGTTTTGTGTACCTGTTGAGCTTAGCTACCTAAAGACTGCTCCAGTCCAAGTGACGGGAGTCATGAGATGGCTTGACCGCAAATCGTAGCAAGGCTTTGTTCTCAGTTGCACTGCTGTAAATCTGTATGATCTCTGCAATTCCCTTGGTGCAACCCAGACTCACTCCTATGAATGAGATAAGATTCTGTAGGGTTTCAATGGCCATGGATTGCCCCAGACAAAATGGAAATCGTATCTGTAAATGCTTATCTGCTTTTTCAAAATGCCCCCAGCTTGTATTAAGCAGGGAAATGTTTCTTTTGCAGCATTCTCAGACCATGGAAACTCAGGAAGGTCTCTACATCCTTTCATGTTTGTGATTCTTGGTTTTGCTCCTCAGAGATGTTTCACACTGAGTTGATTTAGCAGACTGCACCTACCTGCTGTCCTGTGCCACATGAACCATGCCTTCTAAGAGGTACTGGTTGTCCTCATTAACAAAGAAACTTTTGCATAGGAAAGCTGATTGTGCTGCATGGAAATCTCCTGACCTGCACAGTCATCACAGAATCATAGGAGTTGGAAGGGGTCTCAAGAGATCTTCAGGTCCAACCCCCATAAATCACATCAGATTTGATGGATCGTGTCCAACCCCCACCCCCCCATCACATCACATGTGATGGACAACCACTGCAGCAGAGACATCCATCTGGCTCCCAAAGGACCAGCTCTGGATGGCAGAACTATCCCACCTTGTGCACTTCTTCTGTGAAAGTGTCCCTGTGGTGGCACAGGACATGAGGTGAACAGCTGGTTATGAAATGCACCAAATTCATTAACTAGCAAAGGCTTCCCAAACTGTAATCACCCAACACACATACATAGGAGGTGAAGGCTGGCATCCTGTGATACCAGAACTCAGGCATTTTCCAAAACTGTCTCAAAGGCTTGGAAAATTTTAGCTGCCCTTTCTAACACAAAGGTTATGGTGAATGTACTTGAAAGGAAGCCAGAAGAGGGGCACAAAATGGGAACCCAGCCCACTTTATCATTTTAATGATTTTCCCTTAAAGGACATAGAGACTGAAAAACAAAATCTAGGTAAGAATATTCCAGGGTTTGAAATAGTTGAAATTCCTGAAAACTTTGCCAATTAATTCTTTCCTTCTACATCCAGGAAATAACTCGGCAGCCTCAAACTCACCCTTTCCCATCCTACCCCACCCCAAATGGAGTAGTCTAAACTTACAGCAAAACTTTTTTTGGTTTGCAAAAGGTTTACAAGGAGATGCTTTCCCTTGCTTTACCTCTATCAGCACTTGAGGGGAGCTAGAACCAAGACCAGAATAAAACCATGAACTTCACTCAGGTTTCTCAGAACAAAAGGATGAAAACGTCACCTGGCTGGCTATTCAACAGGGACCTCCTGTGCTAACCTCTGTGAGCTCTCAGCATATTCTGTTTCCTTAAAGTGGTCTTCAGCCTCCATAGACGGGTGTAGCACTATCTTAATTCACCCCAGATGGAAATCTCCCCTTTTTCCCCCCTTTCTCCCTTCCCTTCACCACAAATTTTAACCAAGCCCAGACTCTGAGGCACCATTCCTGTAAGCCTGCAGAATTTACAATATTCAGAAGCTGCGGTGAACAGTCTGAAGATAGTGATATTCACGGCTGATCCAGCGAGGATTCACAGTATAGCAGGAGCCTTATGACAAAACCATGTGAACAGAAGCAGATGACTCTAACAGCAATGCATCTCTATACTATTTTCTCACATTCAAGCTATGATTTGTAAAATACCCGGTTGCCCAGATGGCTCACGGAACCACAAATACTCAAAAAATACAATTTCAGGATTTTAAAACTAATTGTGAATTTCCATTACTTTTACCTTTTTTTTTTTTGTTCCCTACCTATTATCCTCAATTGCACTAATAATTTGTCTTTTATTTTCTCTTCCAGTTTCCACATCCTTACAGTAATTTGCTGTACATCCACTGTGAAATTAGTCCTGATATCAGCCCTTTGACTTTGGTGATTTTGCTGTCTGTGAGCTGAGATGATGAAGAGGTAGTTGCATAATGTCAGTATTTTGTACTCTTTCTCCTGTCCCCTGACTTCCATAATCATAGATACTATTCAACCTACACTACCAAAATGCCACTATGCCTCGTGTCGTCCGCAAGACTGAGCATATGCCTGAAGCCCAGCCTCTTTTGTGACAGTCCTCTTCACACACTTCAGCTTCAGCACAGAGCTGTAAATTCAGGCGGTGCTCTGAACATACACTGATTTGACAACGATAACACTTCATGCTCTTACAATGCTCTGCATTTCCAAAGGACTGTTTAAGCAATAATTAACTCAGCATGGGTGTGAGGGTAAAGCAAGGGGGGGGTGTCGGTATTTGCTTAGACTCCCCAACAGAAGGAGAGAGCACAGCAGTGAGACCAAGTGAGCTGTGACAGCACTCCCCACTCCCGCTCCCACATGCAGGATCTGGTCCTGCTGTGCCCTTGAGCCGAGCCGTGCTTCAGCAGTGCTTCCAGGGCAGCAAGCAGGGCAAGCAGCCCCAGCGCAGCCCTGTGAAGAGGCATCTCTCCATTGCCACCCAATGCAACTGGTGCATGACATGGTGTAGGGGCACCTGTGTCTTCTGTATGTCCATCCTCCAGAAGACAAGGAAGGAGACTATGCTCTTTCAAAATGAGAAAAAAAAAAAGCCACCAGAGAAGGAAGGGATTCCTTCTGTGAGTATACAGGTATATCAAATATCATGACAAGATAGAACTTGCTCAAAAAACGGGAGAACCAGCACAGCACATGGTTGAATGTAGGTTAAACACTAGCAATAAGTTTCAAACCTAAGGGGAAACATCCTCAGCAGGATCCCACATGGCTTTTTCACGACTTTCTGTTATTGAACATTTTAACTATCACATTGAAAGAGAAGGTATTTAATAAAGTTAGTAGCATAAATATAGGCGTAATAGCAACTAATAAGAATGGTACACCACTGTCAAAGTAAATATCTAACAAGGATGACAATTGGGTTTATATACAAGCTGTGGCATGCTATGGGAAACAATGACTAAGGCCACTAAAAAGTTATAGCCCAGAGCAAATAAAGCCAAAGTGATTGAATGAACAGAGAAATACCAAGGAGTTCAGAGGGGATAGGGTCTCCGGCATGATTGACTAGCTTTGGTGACAACATTTTGAGAGGAATTAAAAAGAAAAGATAGGATTCAGAGAAGAGCTCTGGGAACAACCAAAGGACTAGAAATGTGATGGAAGACTTCAAGATTTCAATCTTTTGACTATAGAAAAAAAGATTAAATGGTGCCTAGATGTTACCTCTTCAGCAACTCCCACACAGGAATCAGAACTACAAAGGGTTCACTACTCTCACGGACAAACCTGCAACATGATCCAATGTTTTTAAGCTGACATTTGACACATTCAAAGTAGAAAGATTAATTTTAATAGCAAAAGGGTTAATCACTGGAGCAGCTCAGTAAATTGCTATGGAGAATTCTGTATCAAAGGAAAATTTAAAATCAGGGCTCGCAGGGATTTTTTAGTAAAAGTCATGCCCTAGTTCTGGTTGATTCATGGGAGTCACGGTTTTATAAATTCTGGCTTCAGCGAGTGATCAGAACTTGTAATAAGATCAGTGTTATGCTGGAGATCAGACACCTGATATGATTTCTAAGCTTTACTGTATCTTAACTGATAAACCCAGCAGATGACTGTTCTCCAATTATGTGAGCACTGGGGTTTGTAGGTGTATCCTGAATTGCAGCTAACTCCCAAGGTAAGACTGGGAGGATAAGTAATAACTCCTTTCCTTCTCAAAGCCCTTAAAAGCATGAAAAGTTAGAAATTCAATGGATTCAGTGAACTAACTTGGATTTTTTAGGGTAAAGATTAAAAGTGGAATAAATGTCTTCTTTCACTGTCTAAAAGTTAGCAGCGAGATTCACTTGCAGATTGAGACACCTTTATGAGGGTGCCTGCCATGTCAGGAGCACACGTGAGCTGGGTGACTAAGTTCCTCCATAGTCCATTGAGATCGAGAGTCTTGATTCACATGGGCACATATTTGAGATGTCCTAGGGTGTTCTGCCTATTCTCCTGCTGCTTCTCCAGAAGGTCTCAGCTCTGCCTCCTGTCTACCCACCCTGTGTGGATATCTTGATATTGCAAATTGTCTCACATGGCACTACATGTGTAGGTAACCAAACCCTACCTCAGCCAATGGAGTCTAGAGACTGATTCACCTTACCTTAAAGTAGATATCTGTATGTGCCCACCTGAATCTCTTTCCTGGCGCCATTGATTACACTGATTAGATATACCCTGATTACACTAAGAGTTTGGATGCCAAATTCACGTCTAGTCAATATCTAAAAGTAGGCATCTGAATCTTCAGCTGCACCCCACCCTCGAGGTTTGGTTTGATTGCCCATCACAAACACCTTGCGCTACGTGATGACTGTCCTGCCCGCCTTTCAGCCATCACTCATTAGGGCATTCATGTCCACCAGCCTCATGCCAGTGTTTCACATGCCCTCAAGAATCTCAAATGGCACAAAATGCTGTTCTCAGGCAACCTAATTGTGACTTATTACTCAATGTCAGGTAGTTGTCTAGGTCCTCTAGACCACTGATGAAGAACAAGTACATTCAGAAGATTATTAGTTCCATCTGTTTTAGGCAGCTTTCCTAGGATCATTTATTTTACAGCACACCAGCCTCACAATGTGCTATTGGTTTAGTCTAATCTTGGATGCAACATGCAAAGCCTTTTGTACAATGGCATTTTGCTCACTTCCTATCCATGTCTCCTTGTCCAATAACCCACCTCACAACGACAGAACAATTTCCCATAGTCCGGCAAATCAGTCAAATATTGACATTTGGAACTTTCTCTTTTTCCCTCTCATCAGGATGGGAATAAATTGCAGAGTGCATGCAAATGTCTCCAACCTACTTAAATACAGGTCCCCAAATAAAGGAGGTATGAAAGAGAGCAACTAATCAACATAAGGCAGTCAGTTGGGGAAATGTCCGTTTCTGCGGTTAGGCAAAAGCCCGCTCTCAAATGCAACAAGCTACTGGAAATAATCCTTCAGCAAAACAAAATGGAACAATGAACCCTTTGGTGGGATCCTTCATCTCATGATGGGCCTTTGTACAGAGATTTCCCAGAGCTCCAACTGCAGCCAAGTTGTGGCCAGCCTTGGGCTGATGCAGGGATAGGGTAGAATTCAGCCATGGCAATGCCATGCTGCCCCAGGAGCCATCCAGCCCATTAGCCCACCTAGTCATCATCTAGACTGCCCCCTGCCAGGTCTGGGCAGGGCATGCTGAGCAGACACACTGCCAAAGCCTTTGCTAGCTCATTTCACCATGTAGACATCTCTGTACGTTTAGTCCTGGCCCTAGCAGACGGAAATAACAGTAAGAGTAGTTCCATGGCCCTCAGCCAAGACTTATATAATTCAATTCTTTTTAATAGAAAATGTATGTCTTCATTTGCTTGCTGCCGTCCAAGCTTTTAGAGGTACTCACTTCATTTGCAAGCTTTCTCTTCAGCTTTAAAAATTAGACATTCTCTTAAAAGATGGTCCTTGATAATAACGTAAGATCACTTGGCTCCAGCAGCCAGAGCTTTAAGAAAGCTGAGACTAAAAGATTAACCAGCAAAGTATTGAGGTCTGCTCGCTGGGCAGCCACTGGTGTCAGTGTGGAGGAGAGACGAAGAGGAGTGGGCCCACAGCCCTAAACCCAGATTTGGGCTCATGTGTGACCTGCAAAACTCCTGCCCACTTTCACCTCCTGAGATAACGATACATTGAACTCGTTTTGGCTTTAGACAGGCCAAGAGATCACAGAATCACAGAATTGTAGGGGTTGGAAGGGACCTCAAGAGATCATCGAGTCAAACCCCCAAATCAGATCTTGCATTCTCGCAGCCTCCCATTAGAAATGGCAGCATTTGCACCAGTTGTTTTCTAAACTGTTATGTGCATGTCTAAGTACTCAAAATGCATACACATATTTGAGAAAGAGAGAAATGAAATATCTCTCCTGCCCAGTTGGTTGAGACTAGTTTTTCATGGCTAGCAAAGCCAGGTCTTGATAAACAACGAAATGCGGCGATCAGAGCTCTGATAATCTGCACACTGAAAGCGGCACACAAAGCTATAAATACAGCATGGGAAAAACCAGTGATCTCAGCAGGGCAACTGCCAGTAGGTGAACTAATGAAGCAGGCACAATATTAACATCAGTTCTGCAGCCCTGTCTGAGCGCTGATAGAAATAGGAAAAGCCATTATCAGACTGACATCATCCCAGTTCTTGCAAGTACACTTCTAGGGGAAAACGAGCCAGGAGGATCTTGATGAGCTTAATGGCTCTTTGTCCAGGAGTCTTCCTGGAGTTTTGGCAAACTGCTTGCTAAATTGCGGAGGTTAAAAGTGGGTGATTGTGTTAACATGGCCCTGAGGAGCCTTAAAATCTGTGCCTAGACCGTACTTGCAGTGTGCTCAACCAGCGGCGTTAGGCACAGCACAAAGATCTTGTTGACACAAAGACCTGATGCCAGGTACCATAACTGGTAGAAGAACATTTGGAGCCGACGTCTCTTGAAGTCTATGGAAATTCTTGGTTAAGACACTAAGCAAATTGCACAGGGCACCCTAAAAAGGACCAATACCCCTCCATGCGCCTCAACTCTGATGATAGGCATTTTGTGCATCTTCCACACACAAATAAAATCTCTGCAGCTACTCAGTTGGAGGGGGTAATATGAACATCAAGCAGTCTTTACAGACCCTTTTGTGTGGCGCTAAATCTTCATTTCCATAAGTTCATCTGCACAGGAATAAAACCAAGAAAACATACAGTTAATGAATTTTCAACACCTCTCAAAATCAAATAAAGCAAGTTTTCTGGAGCTAAAAACATCAGGCCTTTAAGGCCTGCTATGCCTCGACTCATCAGTCAAAGAAAATGCTGGTGGTCCCTGAAGAAGGCTGAGAATTTAACTTTTCCAGTCATATAAATTTCTTTTTCTTTTTATCTTTCTCCTTCATTTTTTTTTGTTCTTTTTATTTTCCTTTTTCTTTCCCTTTTTCTTTTTCTCTTTCTTTTTCTTTTTCTTTTATTTCCAATACTGCATGGTCACGCAATAATTGGACCTCAAACCCATTTTTGGTCCAGGATTCAATACTGTCTAGCCTGCATTTCTATGGATAGCTCTATAGGGTATGTAGGAAAGGAATTTCCCAACAGGGCAGGGGGCGGGGGGGTGGGGTAGAAGGGAAGCAGTTTTGTGGCAGGTTGATCTCACTTCAAGGGCTGGTGGCTGCTGGCAGCCTCAGGGAGGGTTTGGAGTGAGAGAAGCACCCTTAGGAGATGGATTAGTGTGGCTGAGTACG